>JAGFPH010015302.1:0-21523 GCA_018207615.1 Philaenus spumarius | reverse complement strand
AAATTAAATCCATGGCATAGTTACAGAGCTGGAAACCAATTAGGGGAGACCTCTATTCTTTCTCCACACACACACATTGTTTGACACCTTATTCGCAAAATAATTAAAAAAATTTAATAAGTAAAACACAAATAAATAGGCTACCAATTTTCTAAAACAATATGCTGAGAAAAGATTATTGCCATATAAATAGTCTAATAACAACAATGTTTATGATACACGTTGCACTTTATTAAAAAAAAAAAACACAATTAAGTCATAGGATTAATTATGACATAGAAGATTAAGTGACAATTAATAAAGATGCAGGGTACCAATC
Source organism: Philaenus spumarius (assembly GCA_018207615.1). NCBI lineage: Eukaryota > Metazoa > Arthropoda > Insecta > Hemiptera > Aphrophoridae > Philaenus > Philaenus spumarius. The sequence goes on along the minus strand of JAGFPH010015302.1, from coordinate 21,204 downwards.
CAGATTAAAAAGAAAGAGTATAACTTAACGCATCCTCCTAAACAAAAACCTAACCTTAATACATAAATAAAATCAGACAAGTTAGTGTATATAAAAAAGTTAGTGTGGTATAATAACCTTAAATACAAATAAGTACGTAATATAAGCTTAGAACTGTTTGAGTAAAAAATATCAAAGCTTTTGGAGATGTACTAAGACGTCAAAGCCTCTGTTGGTACTACGAAGTAAAAACAGTATAATTCGTGTTATGACTGACGAAGGTGGTATCAGAGTAACGATGATTAACATTTGGACTAAAATCTGAAATTAGCGGGAGACGTAATACTCTAAAAATATTGATGTTATAAAATATATTGTAAAACTTATAAACACAATTTAACTATATTGATTAGTAGACTAGTAAATATTCTGGGTTCAGTTGCAAAGATATATAATCTGAAATTGAAGATACTACGATGTCAATATTACTCGATCTGTTGCAGGATAATTCTATTATTATGGTGGAGTCTATTATCAGCCTTTTTAATAAATGTTTATTTATTTTATACCAGTAGTGTGTATTTGAAATTATAATAAATGTTCCTTTGTCCAGGTGAAAAAGTTTAAAATGGGGTCAATACTAAATTTTAGTAGAGGGAACCATATTCATTAACATAGCTGCACAAAACTTTTATTTCTCCGCATTGACACGAAACTAGGTGATTAATTGATGTTAAAGTTTTCTAAATAAGGTAGAGGAAAAAAGTAAAAATATGAATTATAAAGTATGAAAATGCTCAACATAATAATTGTATTCACCACGTATAAAATAAACATTTATTCATAATGCATTTACTAAATAAGAATCATAATATTACAATCGTTATATATTATTTCTCAAAGGTGGTTTTTTGTTCTTCATCAAAGTTAATTATGTAAGCATCATTTTAAAGCTTATGTTCCCAGCTATTGACGAAAAATAGACAAACAGCTTAAAATTCATGTTTTCGTTACAAAAATGTATTAATAAACTTGTATACTATACTTCATTATGGTTCTAAAGAAAGTCGACATCTATTAACAATCCGTTTAACTAACATTGTTAGATTGTGTACATTCTACATGCAAGTGTAATCTATCACGCAAATCAATCAAATTAAATCAACGTAAAGCGTTATACATTTTTATAAACTGTTATTTATAAACCAACGTAAATAATTAAAAGTAATTAACTGAATTAAATCAACGTATTAAATCAGGTAAGTGTAGTCCTACTCTTACCTTGCGAAATATTAGCACGGGCCAGCTAGTTTCACATAAAGGCAATTACTCCATTTATTCAGCCAAATCTTTCTTCAGAAAAGTTACCCAATAATAGTTTCCTCGGGCTTTGAGGAAGTAATCTCTAGAGAACAACTAACTGCGTCTGTAAGACGTATTAATTTTAATAATGTGTGGAAACCTGAGATTAATGTATATATATATATAAGATCTCAGGGGCCACTGAGTCCCTAGTCGGCTGATAGAAATTGAAGGAATCCCATTCAAATCAAAGGCATCAGATTAGCCGATCGTGAAAGAGTTAGTCAGTGGAAGAAAGCCCTTTTTAAAATTGTGTATTATTAATTAAATTAAGGACTAAATTAATGATTATGACTAGTGGGGGAATATTTATCAACAGCAATGTAGTTCATAAACTTAATAATTAAGAGAATAGTGGGGCACGGCCAAGCTTGAACGGAATGTAAGTGTAACCTTACCGGTAGTTTCATTTAGTTTATAAAATTAATATAAGTAAGACTAATATATACGATTAATATATGTAGTTATCAAATATCCTTATCAAGGCTGGGTACGGATCCGGTGGATAATTTTTGGTTTAACAGAATTGCTTTGAGATGTTAATTAATTAATAATTAAGATTCACGTGGCGCATTTAACCTACATAGGCACGCGCGTTGCAAATGTTTCACAGACGTTCTAAAATTCTCGAATAAAAGAAACTGAGTACAAGAATGTTTACTTGAAGTAACTTTTATGTAGAAGCTATACAAAACACATGCGTTAGTATTATTGTTATTACAAGGGAAAATGCTATTGGATGTTTAAAATTCTTTATCCCAATACTATAATTTTGATTCGTTTATCACTTAATAAATGTTTGTTCACTATTCTTCAGGTATATTTTGATCTGTTAATAAATGATGAAAATTATTTGAAATTACAAAAAAACGTGACTAATAAGGAACATCTCAATCTCCTAACAAACAGTTTGTAAACAGATTTTTTTTTAAACTACCAAATGTATAAACGGATATCAACGTAACACTAGCCAAACCTATGCAGGGCAAATGTGCTTAATCTGAAATAAAAGCGTTCATGCAACAAACAAATGTGCCCCCGAAAGAATATCTGTATCATATGTAAGATAGGCAGTCACACAACTGTTTAATAATGTGTGTTCTTACAAATTTAAAAAGTCAAATTTAGAACATGGGTACTGAAGATATGTTTAGTTTCAATTCATTTGAAGAAAAGGGTAAACAACTCGGCAAATTAGAAAGAACAATTAAAAAGTAAATATTCAAAACCCTTAATAAATAAAGATATTTAGACATTATTGGTTTTTATAAAGATGCTGTTGAAATTATCGTTGTGGTACGTATTTTGTTTCTTTACTAAACATTTAGAATATTTTAAAAAACAAAATCTAGAACATGATAAAGAAGTAATTATTTATTAATTTGTTTAAACAATAAAAAAACATAAATAATGAGAATGCTAAAATGACCTTACAAATTAATTTTCCAACAGTAAAGCGCTGATTACCAAACAAATCATTAATTTAAATGTTTTTTTTTAGCAGGTTTACAATTAGTGAATTGTTTCGGTAATAACAAGGAAAAACATTTCTTTGTTTTTCATTTACAATTGGAAAACACTACTTTTAAATGTACCTTTCAATTAGAAGGCAAAGGTTTGAGTCTTAAATTGGGCAATTATTTGAAAATTACAGTATTTTATAAGGAATTCCATATTAGAAGTGTTTTTTCATTAAGGATATTAAGCAATTGTTTTATATAAGTATTGAGATGTTTTAAGAGTTACTTCTTTTCTAAGTAATTAATTGTTGTGTAGTATTTAAAGTAAAATTGTCGATTTTATTATTTTCAATATAGCTATAAATCCGTTAATTTTAATTGCAAATTTTAATAGTAACACACATATTCCTAATTTGTATAGAGTAAAACAAACTAGCTAAACAAGGTTAAAACCAATTCATTATTATGTAAGATTTTTGTGAGCTATATAAAATGAAGATAATGTATGATTTAAGTTTTGGTAGGTGTACAACACACATGTAGACGTTCCAGTAAAACAAAAAAATAAACAGTTTTTTAATTGTTTATTAATTTTTGGGCAAATTCTTCTGCGTTGTTAAAGTGTTGAATATTATGAACCACAATGATTATAATTAAGGCAAACGGCAAACAAATTATCAGATGAATATATTTTTACCAATGTGACTTAAAATCTTGAAATCATTAAGTGATACAATAAATAACATAACCAACACAACGATTGATATTACAATGTATAGGTTGAACACAGAACAAAATCACAGTTTTCGTTATAAAGAACTACTAAATATAATAAATATTTATTTAACATCAGAAACATTGTTTTTATGTGCAAACAAATGTTTATTTGTTATGAAGCGGCCTAAACAATGTCTTTATTCCAACACTCTGCCACCATTTTTATGTTTTACGTACCTCAACAGAAAGATTTATTTTCAGCAGAGTTTAAAACTGTATGAGTATTTAACAGTTAAACTTAGCGGTATTTATTAAAGGAAGGCTAACTGTAAGCATTCTCTTTTATTTTAACATATTTCCTCAATTTTGATTTACCCCTTTCACATGAGCAATTCACCAACGGAAATATTTCAATATAAACCTCATAATTAATTAGCGTGTACGGAAAATCATTGCACAACAGTTCCAAACAACAAATATACAGCCAAGTGTTTGTGAAACATTACGCAACTTCAAGGCATACTGAACTTAAATTAATACAATTTCGTTATAAGTCTATACCATTAAATTATAAATAATAATAACACGCCCTTGGTTCAATATAAATGTATTTTTAATAATCAAGATAGTTTTGCTGTGTGTATATTACAATATAACATAACACTTAACTTATACAAATTAACAAAGAATAGTTTCCATATGGGAATAAAATATTTTGCAACCTCTAGGACAAGCAAGCCCGTTTTGAGGCTGCAGAAGTAATTATAATTTGTTTATAGCAAAAAGAAAAAAAGAGCAAGAAATAAGGGTTCTGGTAGCAGTAAAATTTACAAAAAAAAAAAATAAAAACGTATTATGGGAAAAACATACAAATAGCGGGAGATTTTTTTATTAAATAAAAAATTAAGCAAACATATCAACACTAACTAAAAGGTTTAACAGCACTTATGTAAAAGTTGATATACGATAAAAGTTTAACAATAATCAACAATAGCAACTAAGCGTAAGCAATTTGTATTAAAGAACAAATATAAAACTTAACTATGCTGCAATAAACAGTTATGTGTCTAGTGCCATTATAAACAAAGCAGTTATGTAATCATTGTGAAAATGTTCGTTAGAGGAAATAGTTTTAAGAAAAACACATTTCACAAAAATATTTGCGTACTATCCATTTGAGTGTTTTATTACTGGCTATTGCAATTGCAAATCGTCCTTTGTATGATAGTTCAACATTGTATTCTTCTACACAAAATACAATGTTTATGACTTTCTAGTTAATACACAAAATTTTTATATTTATTTATTAAAAATTACTTTTTAATTTTACATGTGAAAAAACGGAGTGGTCATCATCTCATGGAAAATACGAGCATTTAATTTATGCTGAAATTAAACAATTTTGACAAATACACATTAAAACAAATAAATGTGAAACAGTTATTCCCAACTTACTATTAAAGGTTTTGTCATGAAAACAACTTGATTAAATTTATGTTAAGGTCTTTCGTTTGGTGTCATTTAATTTATGAAAGATATTTTTTAACTAGTAAATCCCCGAGAAAAATCACACATCAGAAATACATCATTTATACAAAATACTATTTAAACAACACACTTTATCTAGGCCTACCTAACTATGCAGACGGGGATTTTTAACTCGATAAATATGTACAATTATAAGGACTATAAAACTGTAGGAATGTTTGTTAAGATTTTGTGTTTATGTATATTATTATATCTGTACCTCGGAGGGATACAACACTATGTCCATTTTCATAACTTTACAGGAGAGGAGTTTTAAACTTTTTTTCAACAAAAAGTGTTATTGGCACAGCTATTTATTGAGATGTTGAAACAATATTTTACCAGAACATTATATTTATTGTTATTTACATCATGCAGTTGTTATAAAATAAAAATAAACCTTTTTTACAGTTTTTTTTCACTTTTTAATGTACATGGTGTTGTATCCCTCTAATAAAGTTATTGTACTATAAGACCTAATGTGGGATATTCAATAACAAACACAATACTATTTGACTTACAAAATGTATTTAACTATTTTATTTATAATTCTCTTTACAAATACAAATAATACATCTATGTATTCAACTAAAATGGTATTTTAGATGCAAAAAACTCAGTCATCATCAGGTAAGTCTCCTTCAGGGTACTCACTAGTGGTATTACTAGTATGCTTTAAGTTTTTATAAAAGTCATGGCAAACTGTAGGAACATATGGTAGTAATGCCAATAGATCATTATACTTTTGTTGTGATGTATTGGACTTGGTGTTACCAGTTGCAAATCGTTTGGCAATGTAAGGTGTCGCCTTCGAAACCTAACAAGGTCAATCTCCTGGTTTTCATCAGCGAAATTACTTTTCAAAAACAGAGTTCCCATGCTGTTCTGTTTTACTTGCAGTTGAACACAGGTTGACAGAAGAACTTGTTCTTTGTTGACATCTTTTTTTCTATTAATAAAGGGTGGATTTTCACATGTTTTGACATCGTACAAAGACCTAAAATTTTTAAAATCTTCCAGTTCCATATTATGCACAGTATATTTCATTGAGGTCTGTCTGACTAACTGCTGCCAATCCCAGGGCGTTAGAATTGTCATGTTGTTAAGTTTTTTTCTCTTCCGCTCTATCAGTGCATGGACAGTATCCGCCTCCATATGCGTGTGGCCCTTTAGTAGAAACTTTTGAGTGATGATTTTTACTTGAGGATACTTATTGAGTATCCAAAAGAAACACATAATAAGGCTAATATTCTTATTCTGGCCGTAACAATTATCCGACCACAGAATGATGTCTTCAATGTCACTGCCAGGAATGACGGTATCTGCCCATTTCAGTAATGCAGATCCGATTTCATTTCCGCCACGAGCTCCTTTGGATTCGTCCCACATAATACAATGGACTGACGAATCAGAAGAATCAAAAAGGGTGTAATTCAACGTCCAAAGTTTTCTCTTGTAAAAGCTTATGCAATTTGTTATAAGGGGTGACGGCAAACATTTTTGAAGATCACCCGTTAATACCTTAAGGGTATTGTTAGCCCTTTTGGTGTCCTCGCTTTTTAAATCATACCTTAATTTAGATTCATCCAGATGTGCATTATGGTCTTCCTCAATAGAATTTTTTTCATCTAGAGTCAAATTATTTTTTAATTTTGCTTGAAAATAATCACATGTGTCACACGTGTCTATTTCTGGTGGTTTGAAATTCAACTTAAATTTTTTGTTGAACACATCGTAGTAGAGCCATTTTTTAGCTATTAACAAAGGGTTGAAATCATTTTCATTACAATCCTCTACATACAGTTCATACATTTTCTCTATGTTCAGGTGCGGACCCAAATACTTCATATCACTCTTTTCCCTAGTGTAATGACTGCTATAATTTGGGAAGGAAGAGATGTGTCTTACTACACTTTCAACAGTGTCATTATGTGTTTTATTGACGGGAGTTTGCTTACCCCTTTGATCGATTTTTACAATTCCACCTGGTTCAATATTTTTCAAAACATTAACTACCACGGTGTTTGATATAGATAGTGTATTTAAAAACATAAGTTTACATACTCTAGTTCGTATGCCTTTTACTGTAAAATAATATTGTAGAGTATTTTGTTTTGACTTATTGGAGGCAAGGTCTCGTTTTCTTGAACGGACAGTACTATGCTTCTCTACACATGAAACAATGAATTGCCGTTTTGTGTCATTTCCCTTCTCCTGACTCCAGTATGCATTAAAGATCTCCTGTCTGTCACTTTGTAATAATTTTTCAGAACATTTCAGTCTGCAAGAACAAGGAGGTTTAATAATTCTGGCAGGGACAACTTTACCCTTTTTACTAATATATTCTTCACCTGCAGAATATTTACGTTTCTGAATATTACATGCCCATTCACTGATATGAACGACACGTTTTTTACCTATCTGAGTAGAAATAGATTTATTTTTCACTTTTCTCCTTACGCCTACTGTTCCTTGCAAATCTAGGCCTACTTGATTTTCTGCAATATTTTCATTGTCGCTGCTTAAATTTAAGTCTTCCTCAAGTAAACGTAGCTCATGTCCATTTGAGTTTGTTTTAGCACTAGTTTTATTTCTACTGACCTCATTTTGTATTTCATTAAGTACAGGGACATCATCACTGGAATCCGTTTCAGAGCTTGGAGGTTCATAATTTTTGTCCCGATCAGAATCATCATCATCTTCGTCGAAACTCAAGTCATCTCCATTATCCTCTTCATTTTCAACATTCTTGCTGTTTGTATGATTTGGTTCTGAAATAAAACAAGTCTTATAATATTACATGTAAAACATAATATTTTGAAGTTTAGGTTCATAACAAAACATTACATTAACTGTTTGAGGTTATGTATATCACATTAAAAATAATGAGTAAAACAGTAGCTTACCTGTAGTAGAATCTTTTTTAGAACTTTTCAATATTTCCAGAATCTTTCTCCCACGAGATTGATCTCCATTATCCTCTTCATTTTCAACGTCCTTGCTGTTTGTATGATTTGGTTCTGAAATAAAACAAGTCTTATAATATTACATGTAAAACATAATATTTTGAAGTTTAGGTTCATAACAAAACATTACATTAACTGTTTGAGGTTATGTATATCACATTAAAAATAATGAGCAAAACAGTAGCTTACCTGTAGTAGAATCTTTTTTAGAACTTTTCAATAGTTCCAGAATCTTTCTCACACGAGAATTATGGTTCATTATTCTTACTATTACTAAAAAAGAGCAAATATTATGACTTAAAATACATCGAACTATGTAAACTCATCAGAACTGTCAAAAGTACTCTTAGTTCACTAACAATCCGCCAGGCTGTGTAGAGGTATACAACACTATGACCAGTAGTAATTCACATGCTTCAGAAGGATAAAACACCAAGTCCACATGGTGTTCTATCCCTCTAAATGAAAGTGGACTTGGTGTTGTTTTAAAACATGCTATATCCGGTTCTAACTGGTTTTGGACATAGTGCTCTATTCCTCTAAGAAATATGAGAAAATCTGATTTTAACTCTGTAATAAAGTCAATATGGAAAAAAATGGACATAGTGTTGTATCCCTCCGAGGTACAGATATATATTTAAAGAAAGATAAAAATATTATCTTTTGCATTTATTTTATATTGATAGATAGATCAATTGATTTAGAAGTTATTAATATTATAGGCTGTATTATTGATTGAAGTTGTAAACATAACCCCAAAGTATAATCTACGCTAGGTTATGTTTGCGTATTACAGATGATGGGCGAAATCAGCTTTTGTATTATTAAGTTAAACAAATATTTATTTATTTTCTAAATGTTACTCCACCACGTACACTCTCTTTTATAGGAGTTGATTCGTGGGCAGCAGCGTAACTACTTTCGAATATTTTGTGACTTTGCAACGCCTTGAAAGGACAACAAAAGTTTGAAAAAAAAACAGGAATGAAAGGTTTAGTTTATTATATAAATTGATTTTATATTTAACTAAGCAAAACATTATATATGTGTGTTTTATTGTTTACTCAGGAAATGATTAATTCGATACAATTGTATGTTTTGTACTACACTGGGAGACAAATTAAACTTATTTATTTTACTGCGTAAAACTCAATTTTAATGTAAATGATTTGTTTTACTTGATTCGTTCCCTTTATTGTTCTTTACATTGTTCACAGACCTACATAAATATTTAAAGAGTTTATAATTATTTGCTGAGTTATCATGTTTGAGTAAATATTTATAATAGAAAGTGTTTATAACAACAAAAAAAAAACATTTAAACGAATTTATAGTAGGAAATTCTTATATAACCCCATTTTTTTCACATATGAATTGTGATTGTCGATACTCCTAAATTGTAAGTTAAAAAGAAATGTATACTGTGTGTAAGTTATTTGGTTAGGTGAATTAATCTTTTAATGTACGAAAGTTATTTTTCTTTAAACTTGAACGGAATCTCATTTCAAAATTTTGCTTATTAATTAGTTATTTGTTTCGAATCTTTGGCAGCCAATTCTCTATTAAGAAGGCTCGACTAAATTAATTAAATTGTCGTGGTTTAAATTGTCAATTTATTTAATCATGCTTATTACATTTAATATCTAGATATGGTTTATTTGAATTATCTGGATATAATTTCCCTTTCTTTATATGGTACAACATCGAGATCTGTCTTAACATGAATTTCAATTTATGATCTACTTACATGTTTGCAATGTCCCCTTTCACTCACTTTAAACTGATATTATATATTATTTTCTTCATTATTTTATTTAACACTTTATTGAGATTATTCCATTTATACTCACACTTTAACTACACACTATTTATCCATTAGTTCCTGGATTGCTCTTTGCAATTGATGATTTCAACTTGATGATTGATTTTCACTTTATGAATTATTTTATTTTATGATTTATTTTTATTTGATGAATTATTTAATTTGATGTGTGATTTTTAATTTTAGTATTTTAAATGAAAGTCTTCTTACTTTTGCTGAGAAGTATGTTGATCGTTCACGGAACTTCTGAAGAATAGCTTCCTCGTCCGTTTGAAAATCATCTAAACCACGGTTTTCTTTCTTAGGGGCCGTTTTTGTCAGTCTGCATACCCTTTACGCTGAATCAAAAAAACTACTAGTACAACGGAACTCTTGACAAAAAATACGTAGTTTTTGTTGTTTGTGAAATATTTCTTGAACCTCCTAGTCAGTTTACATCAACCTAGAACCACCTGAACAATGAACTAAATTGAAGAAAAAAGATTTGTTCAATTAGTTTTTCAAGTGCTTATGATGTTCAGTAATATTTTCAGATTCATATTTAACAACTTGTTACTTCTATACTACAAATATAATAACCCAAAGATTTTTTGACATTCTGGAATAACACCATTGGTTGTCAGAGATCAAACTTTGGGCATGATCTCAAGACCACCCCAGTAAAATCCTTAAAATCTTTTTGAGTGGTAGTACCTATCCGTCAGGAATGGTTAGAGGGAACGTTCAGACGACGCATCCTTCCTACAATGGAGTGCACCACAAGCAATTTACTTATCGTCGCAACCTCGCACGCTCACGCCAATTGCTAAATGCGTTATAACCTAATTTCATCCAATCTTAACAGTTATGCATTCTTTAAATTAGTTTATTTTATAAAATTTCTTTCTAGAATTATTTTAATAACAAATGGAAAATTATATTATGGAGCACTGTCTTAATTACTATCAAATCTTAATGCTAGGGAACAAGTATGGGGCGACTTATATAGCTATTTATTATCTTGATTTCAAATAAAGAGAGAATTGGTTCCGTTTGAACCTAAAAACCTTTTTTCCAATATATTTAAAAAAAACAAACTAAAATTCACATAACATATTTTTTTAACTTGGAAAACTTTTCTAAAACCTTTACTTAATCCTTTCTTTTATGTATACATAAAATATATCTCTTGCTAAGTAATATTTTAATTGCATTGAATTATTTACCCTTAATAAATTTGAAAAATCTAAGGTATGTAATGATATCATAATAATATTGAATTACTGTTATTTAATCCTAACTATTTAATTAGCCAAAAATTCAATCGAAGTAACTTTCTTCCCCCTGTTCAATAGTTTAATTTTCTATAAAACACAATTTCGTAATTAAATTTATTTGATTTAATAATTGAAAATGCAAACACAGAAACAATCGAAATAGTTGCAAAAACCAAATAGTGCTCTGTACCTTTGATATGGTCGATTTTGCCAAGTTGCCACGTGGACTTCTGACGATTGGTGACTTCGGACTCTGCTCCAACACCGATTCAGGATGCTGAGATTGTCCCCGGAGTTTTTCTGGTTAATTCGGATTTAATTGGTGTGATATTTCAATTTATTACTTATTCTTATTCTCCGTTGTTGAAGTGTTCACGTAATTAATTGCTGTTTTGAGGGAATACTCGTTATTTCCGGTACATATCTCTTCTGCGACCTTTCTGGATAGATAGTTAAAGATGAACTACCCCGATGCCGCCTTTTAGGTATCTTCCCATCTTTCTTGCTAGACATCCCCTCTCCTGGGTTGGAAAATTGTAATATTTTCCGTAATTATCTTTAAAAGATCATTGTTTTTTCCAGCACTGTCGATTTGACGGTATCAGACGTTAGGGCCTTGTTCGCGTTGGCGTGCACTCTAGCTTTTACCTACAGGCTATAACTTAACTATCTCACACGTTCGAGCCAATCGCTAACGACCCCATTGACTGTAGGAATAAAAAAAAACCTGCTAATTTGATTTAATCTATATATTTATTTGGACTACCTTTAATTCCAAAATATGGACTATTAATTTTATATTTGCTTTCGGCCTAGCTCAATTATAATAATTATTATTTTTACTTATAGACTCTTTCTCTCGAGATCGTCCCTCTTGGAGTGATTTGTGTTACTGTACAAGTATTTTGATACCAAACGAAAATTTATGTTGTAGAGCACTTCTTATTCACTAACGATTTTTTCATACTAGGGTACAGGTATTGGACAACTTATTTTCCTCGATTTCAAAAATAAAAAAGAATTCGTTCTGTTTGAAATTAAAAACCTTATTTTTCAAATGTATTTGAATAACCAAAACTAATATACAATCTTTTTACACACACATAAAAAACTTTCCAAAAACCTTTTCTTATAATTTAATTTACGTAAAAACTTATGTTTCCAAATATTTAACTAACCAAAATTACTATACAATCTTTTTACATAAACATAAAAACCTTTCCAAAAACCTTTTCTTATAATTTAATTTACGTAAAAACTTATGTTTCCAAATATTTTTAACTAACCAAAATTATTATACAATCTTTTTACATAAACATAAAAAACTTTCCATATTACATTTAACAAAAGAATAAAAGTAAAAGCCAAGGTGAGAAATGGGATTGTTCTTACGAATATTTTGCTTAGTTTAAATTATCTTAATTTAACATTACTTATTTAATTATTTACGAATTGAATTGAATTAACTTTCTTCTCCCAAAGCAATAGTTTACGTTTTTATAAAACACAATTCATTAATTTAATTTATTTAGTTTAAACATTTGCAACAAAAAGCACAATCAAAATAATTATAGAAAACCAAAAATTGCTCAGTACCTTTTGATATAGTCGTTTTCTCCAAGTTGCCACGTGGTCGTCTACCAATTTGAGACTCCAGGCTCCGCTCCAACACTGTTTCCGGATGATGATATGTTCTGCGGCGTATTTCTGACTAATTCGGCATTAACTGATGCTGAGATTTCAATTTACTAATAATGCTTCTCCGTTGTCCAAATGTTGACGTAACTAATTGCAATGGAAAGAATACTCGTTGTTCTAGAAAAAAAGCACCTCCTATACGTCCACCCTTGACAATAGCTAATAACCAACTGACCCACGTATCCTCCACGATTTCTTGCTTTTACCCGCAAGTCATCTGACGTCATCGCGTCTTATCAAAGCCAACAGTCAAGACCAATTTCTTAGGTCGAAACATGAATTTGCCTCTAATTATTCGTAATTTCACTCATCGTTCATATTAACACTTCGGCTTACCCGAATTAAATATGAAAAAGTTTATTTCTCTTGTTACGCCATTGTAATAATTTTGAAATGTCAATGGAAGTTGTACTCTGAACGGTTCTCGAGATACACAATATTTCACTAAGTTCATTGTTTCTCTTCGCGGATTTCACACCTTTTCGTTTTAAGCGATCTCTGATGTCGGCAACATTTGACCATATATCTCGTCTGAGCATTACAAACTTGACTTATATAAACAATAATTACTTTATTGAATTTTAAATAGTGACTGTATTAGTTAATTACCTTTTATACTTAATGTATTACATTTTTTACAAAAAAGATTTTTTCAAAAATTATTAAAATTAACATGCTACAAATAAATATACATTAAAAATTGTTTGAAATTTATTTAAACGAGTAACCAGGCTTTCACTTTAACATGCTAAGGTCCCTAATTTGAGCTTTTACTTTTTTAGGCTCTTGCGACGCAAGTGCCCGTCGCAGGTACTTGAATTTATTTAAAGAAGGTTTTTCTTTAATTTAGAATTGTAATTATAAAAAAAACACTTTTTGTTTGGCTGGCCTTCCTCGGTATTTTTATTTTACCCTCGCTTCATCTGACGTCACCGCGTGTTATCTGTGTTCTATGTAGAACACAGTCATATAACACGCGGTTACGTCAGATGAAGCGTCAAACTATGTTCTTTTAGTTATTTGGTAGGAACATGAGATTACTTCTAATACGTCGTAATTTCACTCATTGTTTATAACAGCATTTGAACTGAATGCTCTTAATTTGGGAAGAGTTAGTTCTATTCGTTATGCAACTGTTATTATTTTGAGATGCCAACTGCAGTTGTACTCATGCTAGTTCCCTATATATTATATACGTTATATTTAACTAAGACTATTGTTTCTTTTCTAAGATTTCACACCTTTTAGTATTCTGCATAGTCTGATGTCGGCAAGATTTGACCGTATAATACCTATTTACTCATGAGCATTACAAACTTTACTTAGATTAACATTGATGAATTTACTAAGCACTTAACTTTAATTAATTTTGAATAATGCCTGTGTTAATTAATTAAATTATTTTGTATGTCATTTTTTTACTTCAAGCTTTAAATTATCTTTCTTTATTGTCTTTTTTTATAAAGCTACACATCTTTCAAATTGGTTTTAATTTGTATTATACTTATTTTCCTTTTACATGTTACTCACCTTACGTCGTAAGGTGACCTCTCCCTGAGTATGAGTTGGAATGATACAGGGCCGGCTCAAAACAAAGGGAAGTACCTGTAAAATTATTACAACTTAAACAATGTACATAATTTAGCTTAAAATGTTACACATTGTGTTCCAAGTAAACTACCTTTTATGCAATAACTCAAATGAATTGTGTGATATTAATATCTGCAATTAAATAAATCCAGGTTTATATTTGTAAGCGTTCTAGGCCTATATAATCATGTTTAGGTTTTAGAACAATTTCAGTCTTAGACATTTATAGGCCAACAGCGATTAAACTTCTATATACATTCACTAGTTCTGCATATTTATCAAATTGATCAAATCCATTTTGTTGTTAGATACAAAGGAAATTATAAATAACTTTCTCTTTAGAGCACTACATTATTTTTGAAGAAATAATTATTTATACATTGGAAGTGTGTAGCGTGAGGCGTTTAATTGTCGTTTCTTGCAATTTAGAATGCACTCCCTAGTTGCTTGTGTTTTAACATGGTTACAACGTCCGTAACGGGATCATAGAAACATTTGAGAACATATAAATTCATTAAAAGCAACAGCTAGTACTCTAGAGCTTGCCAGAGATATAATCGCATTATTTCAAAATTTAACTCCATCCCTAACACATGAATAAGGAGATTACATTTATTTTAGAGATGCAATTAACGTGCTCTACAATATTTAACAAACAACAATAATTAATTTAAAATCTAAGTTTACAAAACATAATATATGAGGCACCGAATTATTCAAATAAATATGTGATTAAAAAACTACATTTACAGTAAAACTTTTCCTTTCACAGCGATATTAAAATATAGTAAAACTAGATTGCAGGATACCTTCAGGCGAATATAAGCGTATTATAACTTGATTGAACATGAAATACCTTTTAAAAGTTTTAACCATCTGATAATGTATATAATGGCGGTTGTGTTTCCGAAACTATGGAACATCTATTTTAAAATATTGTATTTGAGCTTTATATTCATTATAGTCACTATATTCTTTATAAGTTTGTTTTATAAAAACCATAACCGATATTGAGTTTTTGCCCTAACACTTTCTGTTTTTTGGTTTTTACTAATTCCTTTGCGTATGTTAGTAGAATGTAAAAAGATACCCTGACTTGTATAAATATCATAATAAGTGATTTCCCGTCCAGCATTAATTATACAGCTAAAAAATATGACTAATTTAAACTAAATGGTATTATAACTTGTCTCACATTACTAAAAAATAGCTAAACATGTATTTATTTTAATAGAAAAGTTAAAATTTTAACATTAAATTAAAAAATACACGGAAAATAATTATTAATAGCTTAAACGCTATGCAAATTTTGATAGAGAATATTATAAGGATTACAATAACGAAATATATATGACCCTATCGCTGTTTATCTCTTAGATATTGACAAAATAAAGAAACCCTTCAAAAGTCAATTTTAAGAGGGGTAGGGCGGGGACTTTTTGGAAAATATTCCTTATATAATGAACTAACATCCATAAAAAAATCAGGTTTTCACTAATTAGTTCCGACACAAAACTTTTATTGACTGCGCTAGTAGTCGGCCACCCGTAATCGCAGCCAAAAAATGCTCCCCCCTCTACTGCGCCAGCCCGCACGAAAATAAGCAAACCTTTACATCATAAAATTCTCAATTAAATAATCTACAACTTTTATTCGTGGTTTTTTCCAGTAATACGAAATCCAAAAACCCTATACGCAAAAATACATAGTGTTAGGGTAAAACATTGTTTTCCGCGCATTTACATTTATTTATAAAAAAAAACTATTAGATTTATCGTAAAAATAAAGAGGACCGTTATTAAAGCCTATGTTATAAAAAACGCAACAATAAAACATTCAACTTGATGCGTACCATAAGTCAACTTTATTAGTACCCTAGACTTAGGGGTTTCCGCAGTCATTGACATTTTCATTCTTTGAAGGAGGGGGGGAGTGGTAGGGAGGGAAGCTCCAGGGGGATTTTTTGGGACTTTTGTAAAAATGATCCTCTGGTAGTGGTTTATCGATCGGGAAAATTCAGCTTTTCTCTATTTTTTCCCCGAGGTTTCATGTTTTTGGGTCTTTCTTGACTGGGCTATTTCCCTTAATAAAGTAGAGCATTATTTGTTAAAGACAACGATAACTATTCAGTCGTCAATTTCTTAATTTTTTAAACTTATTAAGTGCGTGACCGAATTGTGTTAATAGCTTTGGAAATAGGAAATATATTGAACGCACATTTTGTATACATATTTGGTATGATATATTTTACCCATGCACAAAAAACCAAAATGTGTTTTCAAATATTTTCTATTTTTCGGCCATTTACAATTTATATAACCTTTGACATGTTTCATAAAGTTGTTGCTTTGATAAACATTTCCAAAATAAAATGTTGTTTATTCGATTGGCGCGAGTCAACTGCAAAGTGTTTCAGATAACCTTCAAATCGGCACTTCAAAATGTAATGCAATATTTCTAAAAGGTTCAGTATAGCCCTTAATCCAGTTACAAAGACAGAATTAATAGAGGAGAGCAAGCTTATAGATCAAATATTGGAATGCTCAAATTTATACTAAGACGAGGGATGAAAAGTTATACCAACAGAGAACAGCAAGAGTCAAATCAGAGAAAATATATCACGTACAACAACTATTAGAAACTCACTTTGGAAATACTTAGGATAACGTGACTAAACTAAAGTTTTATAAAGACATTTTATTTTATATTGTAGAAAATGAAGAAGACAATGATTTGTTGCCTTCTTGTGATAAAAATATCTTGTGTATTTAATACCAAAATTAAATTTGTATGTTAATCTATTCAAAAGTTAACAATAATTAAGTTTTATAAGTGTATTCTCTTAAAATACTATGTTGTGATATTAATAAAGAACATTAAAACTTTCTCTGTGTTAAGTAGAGTTTTTTATTTCCAAAATTCTATAGCAAACACCGACATTTACAGCAAGGAGAGGTGCAAAATCCGACATCTGTTTGTTTAAAAGTTAAATTTATGACTTTGTTTATTACTCCTCAATTCCAGGCTTTGTTTTAACTGGCAAAAAATGTACACAGCTTTTAGTGAACAAAATATCGTAAAAAACATATAATGATCAGTTAAATTGTATCAGTAACTTCCCTTTCCTGAAAAATCAACTATGACTATGATGCAGATATCTGTTTTGCTTATCTATATTTAAAATATATAAAAGGCAAAGCCCTCACTCACTCACTCACTCATCATCAGTAATTCTTCCACTTACCATGAAACTAGAGAGATGAAATTTAGTATGTGTATAATTCGTGATGTAAATAGGAAAACTAAAGAAATTTAATTTTGATATTCATATATTTAGGGGTAGTTTTGGGGGTTTAAGGGTAGTTTTGACCGAACACAGTTTCTCAAAAACCATACCACCTAGGAACTTTAAATTTGGTACACATATTACTCATAGGCACTAGAGGCACAATAAGAATGGATTTTAAAATATTTGGCATGTAAGGGTTGAAACAACCCCTAAAAACAATAAATATTGTTTGTTATATATCTCAAAAACTTTACCTGCTAGGAATGTGAAATTTGGTACATGTATTTGCCACAGAGGCAAGAGGCGAACTAAAAAGGAATTTTTAAATAATTGGCCTGTAAGGGTTGAAACAACCCCTAAAACAATAAACATTTTTTGTTATATATCTCAAAAGTCCTACCCCCTAGGAACGTGAAATTTGGGGCGCATATTGCTCATAGGAGCTAGAGGCGCACTAAGAAAGAATTTTATAATATTTGAAACTTAAGGGTTGAGACATCCCTTAAAAAGTATTGATTGTTATAATTTCCTTAAAGCTAGAAAACTGAAATTTTTTACATTTATTTCTTACACGATACATATAAAAAATAAACCAATTTTACATTTTGTCACATTCTGCTAAATAAAAATGTAGTAACAACCCCTAAAATTATAAATATCATTTAAATACCGCCTAGGAACGTCCAATTTATACACATATTGCTCATAGGTGCTAAAATCGTACTAAAAAGGGATTTTAAAATATTTATCTTTTAAGGGTTGAAACAACCCCTAAAACAATGAATATTGTTTGTTACATGTCAAACACCATACCGCCTAGGAACGTGAAATTAGGTACACATGTTGTTCATAGGCGTTAGAGGAGCAAAAAAAAAAGAAGAATTTAAAAATATTTTCCATTTAAGGGTTGAAACAAATCCTAAACAATAATTAAAGCTAGAAAGCTGAAATTTTGTACATTTATTTCTTACACAATACATATAAAAAGTAAACCAGTTTTATATTTCGTTACGTGCTACTACGGGTGAAAATGTGATACAACCCCTAAAAACAATAACTATACATTCTTATACTTTCTTTAAAGCTAGAGAGCTGAAATTTTGTAAATATTTCTTACAAGATACACAACACACCGATAAATAAACCAGTTTCAAATTTTATTACGTTCTGTTAAGGGGTGGAAATATAGTAACAACCCCTTAAACAATAAGTATTTATTTTTATACTTTGCTTAAAGCTAGAAAGCTGAAATTTTGTTCATTTATTTCTTACAAGATACATATAAAAAAATAAACCAGTTTTACATTTTATCAAGTTCTGCTAAGGGGTGAACATTTAATAACAACCCCTATAACTGTAAATAATAATTTAATACCAACAAGGAACGTGAAATTTGGTACACATATTGCTCATAGGCGCTAGAGGCGCACTAAGACAGGATTTTAAAATATTTAGCCTTTAAGGGTTGAACAATCCCCTAAAACAATAAATGTTGTTTGTTTACTTTCCTTAAAGCTGAAATTTTACACATTTATTTCTTACAAAACACATATAAAAAGTAAATGAGTTTTACATTTTGTTACGTGCTGCTAGAGGTGAAAATGTGATAACAACCCCTAAAAACAATAAATATTTATTTTATTTTCATACTTTCCTTGAAGCTAGAGAGCTGTAATTTTGAACATTTATTTCTTACAAGATGCATATAAAAAATAAAACAGTTTTACATTTTGTTACGTGCTGCTAATTATTGAAAAAGTAATAACAACCCCTAAAAACAATAAATATTATTTGGTATTATTTCCTTAAAGCTATAGAGCTGAAATTTGGCACTTATAATTTTATAAAAATATTTTGAACGTAAGCTGATCAAAACTAACCCGATCTATGCATTCGCATATTAAAGACGTATCTGGGTGATCTATAAACATCCAGCTAAGACTGTGATTTACCAGTCTGTAGATTTAGCGGTTGAAAAAGAAGACGCTCTTCACTCTGAATTTGTTATTGATTTAATTTATTCAGCGCACATACAGTGACGAAGACGATTTACGGGCAACCAGTGAACAATAAGTACCAAACTAATTGAATATAAATAATTCACTTTCATGAAATAATATATGAAAGAAAATGAGAGTAAAGTATTACAATTAATTATGAATCATGGTGATAATGACGTAGCAAAAAACAAATTCCCTGTAGAGAAGCACGGGTTTTTAGCTAGTCTTTTATAAACTCCAGCAACGATAGGTATGCGAACATTAACTACACATCACTCATACAACAAAGAAACATATACAAATTTAAATTTATAAAAATGTTGTTATTAATAACTAACTACTCTCTCGATGTAAAATTTGTCTTTAAGTTTTAATGAAAATAGATTTTTGTAATATTTAACCGATTATAAAGAGGTTTATTTTGTCTAACAAAGTTTGGAACATTGAAAATAAATAAAATAACAAAGAAACAAATAAATATAATAAATTGTGCTTTAAAGTGGGAAACATACATGTCTTTCTTTATAAGGAGAACATTATATACAAAATATTATAATATACATTTATTTACAGAATTTAAATCATGCGTTAAAATAAATATCCATACAACTAAAACCATACAGTAAAAACCAACGTATTAATGCAATGGCATACCTAATTAGTTGCATAAGTGGCATTGCAGTTTACATTCAATAATAGTTTCCATACCAACTAATGTAACAATGCTCATGTATTAAATTGATGACTAGGTTATTGAAGGATGATAAGATCCTTCAGATTGAATTACTCATTATAACAATGGCAGCAATAATTCAATCAAATACAATGCAAGAACCTTATCTTGCATACAACTAAAACCATACAATAAAAACTAAACATTCCTACTGCAAATCAGTATAAGTACATGTACATAATTATATTTTCTAACATTTGATAACTTATAAATTCCAACATTAGAAGCTGATGAAATATAGGCTATATTGCATACAGTGTGGTGGCCCTTATGTGAAAGGCTGAAGTAGAAGATGAACAAGAAGGGCTAAGTGTAGTTCATTTGAATAATTTAGTACTTTATTTTTCTGGAAAATATCTGATTACAATGTTGAAAAGAGTCGTTACTTTTTAACTATACAAATATGCGAAATTCTTAATTTAAACTATGTTGTTTATAAATGGTAATAATTATGATAGGACAAAAATGTACCAATATAAAATCTTTTCTTTAAAAATAAAAATTACTTATCAGTTTGGGTTTTGGTTTACTAAGAACATACAATATTGTATTAATAACAACTTTTGTGAATGCCATTCCTTAAAATGATTATCCTAATGTACCAGTTGTAATTCAATAATGTATTGCCTATTTTGTATTATTTTCATATTCAACTACTTATAACTACGAAATCTGTTAATATTGTGATTGAGTCAGCCATATGTGACATGCTGGGGCACAACGTAGCGTCTACTACCTATGTTGGTGAGCATAGTTCTGTACATGTGATTGCGTCAGCCTTCTGTGACATGCTGGGGCACAACGT
>JAGFPH010015300.1:9890-21526 GCA_018207615.1 Philaenus spumarius | reverse complement strand
TACTTTTTGTTACATAGCCCCTACATCCACTCACCCCTTCAATTTATTCTCTTTATAATTTTTGTAATTACTCCTAAACTTTATAGTAAACTTTCAGACAAAATAATTTTTTTTAGTAAATTAAACAAATATTTGAACCTCTTATAGTACTGTCTTTGAGATGTTGAGAACTTGTTGGATGTGATGGTGTGTACGAGAGAGAGGGAATAGTTTTGAGTTTGAGTGTAAAAGAGGATATGTATGTGTAATTTAATTTAGGAACAGTAAGGTATAAAGTTTTTTTTTATATATAGCCTATAACGTAATTATTGCTAAACCTTTTTATTAGTTTAATGTGTTTATTTATGTTCTCATTTATTGTTTTGTCTTTCAGCATTTTTTCTTTTTAGCTTTTTGAATGTTTTACCCTTAATATGATTTTCCTTTGGAAATTTTACTAATCCCTTAAACCCTTTTATACTCTTATTATAAGTAAATTACAATTTACTCCTGTAACCTCAAAACTGACTTACCTTATAGTTTGTACACATTTTATTGCCTCAATAGTAGCTATTTTATGTTGCATTTTAAACGTTGTTTTATTTTATAGTTTGTTCTTTTATTTTATTCGTTATTGGGAAATTACGTTCCTAATGTTTTATTTTGTATACGTTTGTTGTATTATTTTGTAATATATATTTTCACTGGTAATATTTTGTAATATATACAGAGTGGACCAGCTAAAGTGTGACAATAGCTAACTTTTAAAATACGTTTCGGACAAAAATGTTTAAATATAACATCTGCCCTTAATTTTTGATACCTTTTGGACTGTGTATAATTTTTTTTCAAAATCGGCCATTTTTAATCCAAAATGGCGACCAACTTCATTTTTTAAAATGGAAACCCCCCATTTGTATGACGTTTTTGGACTTTATGGGCAATTTTAAGACTTTTTTGTTCTTTACATTTTTTTATAAACCTAACGGTTCTCCTGTAAAATGAAGTCGAAGTTTCATTTTCTTACAGCTAATCACTCATAAAGGTTACAATAACCAACTTCTAAACCATTTTCTGAGCCCTTTTTTTTATCAGTATGGATAGACCCATTATGAAGAACCTGTTCTTTAGTCTTAAAAAAGGCCATTCGAGACTTTGGTGGTTGGTTTGGAAAACGCACCGAAAACAAATTTGAAGCATCTCTGTAGTTTCCTCTACACTCTCCTAATATGAGGAACATACTGTAAGCTTCTTTATATGCATACATTTTGCAAATACAACTCACACAAAAACACAATAAATTTGAAAGTCAGTACCTTAGAAGTTATCAGTACTGTGGTATAAACTTGATTAAAAGGCAACAATGAAGAATCCGGAAACAGCTGTTCGCATTGTTGTACAAAGATAACCAGAGTGACTGCTTTATTTCAAAGGCATTTAAATACAAACTACTTTAACAATACTAATTTTAGTATGTGTCCTAAATTGCTCAATTGCGTTTGAAAGCTTTAATTAAATTTTTTGGGAGAGTGATGGTTTGATGTTTTATTGTACTAATTTAAATTTTAAAAAGTTTGTTGTCTGAAGCATGGTTTAGATGTTGGTTATTGTAACCTTTATGAGTGGTTAGCTGTAAGAAAATGAAACTTCGACTTCATTTTACAGGAGATCCGTTAGGTTTATCAAAAAAATGTAAAGAACAAAAAATTCTTAAAATTGCCTATAAAATCAAAAAACGTCATACAAATGGGGGGTTTCCATTTAAAAAAAATGAAGTTGGCCGCCATTTTGGATTGAAAATGGCAGATTTTGAAACAAATTTATACACAGTCTAAAAGGTATCAAAAATTAAGGGCAGATTTTGTATTTAAACATTTTTGTCCGAATCGTATTTTAAAAGTTAGCTATTGTCACACTTTAGCTGGTCCACCCTGTATATATCATTGTTGTTCTATTTTAAGAGTATTTGCTTCAAATGTCTGAACATAAAGTTTATGAGGTTTGAGTTTGTAATACTCAGATAGATTAACGTTACCTTTGTTTACTTCAATCAAAACATTGTAATATACAAACTTTGACAGTAGCTCTAATCAGGTTCAGACAGAACGCTTTCTACTTCTTTATTTAACAACAGACATTCGGGGCAGTGAATTAAATTTGATATGCGAAATTATTGGATAGTATTTGTGCGAAGTAAAATGAAATACAGTAAGCGCTTCTACTAACGATTCCTGGAATCATTTCCTACATAAAAGTGAATATTTCTTCTATACAACATATCAAATTCCTCTTTAATATTGTTTCAATGCAAAAAATAATTCGACCACGCAGCTGAACCGCTGACGTGAGTTGAGCAAATTTCCAAAATTAAGTTTGGAAATTTTTTTTAGGGTTTCAACCAACAATTTGGGAAATAGATCTATTCACGGTGCTGAATAGCTGTAAAATGCTTAGGCCTATAAACTTAATATTGGAAATTTGCTCACCTCACGTCAGCGGTTTAGCTGCGTGGTCGAATTATTTTGTACTTTACATTAATTTTTAAAGGTTCACCAGTTTGTGTTCTTATACAGGATTCCACCAAGATTTTTAAACATTCTTCTCAGAGACGTATTACTGATGTTCATTTTCTCAAAGATGTCGGGCAGAGGCTTCTTTTCGGAGTCTGCAGGACTTTTTGAAGAAGTCTACCTTGGTTTTCATTCGTAGTGAGTATTTTTGGACGGCCGACACACAAAACTGTGCCTTTACGCTGATTCAAAACGCTATCCGTACGACGAAGCTTGTCAACAAAACTTATCATAACTTCTCGGCTGTTTGTGAAATCTTCTTGAAACTCTATTGCACCAAAAGTTCGCCGTATGGACGAAAATAATACTCCACGATGAAAACTTCTCAGGAGTGTTAAAAACCATTACAACGTTAACTAATCTCAAAAAATGAAGTAATAATAATTAGCAACGTGGCCTGGCAACAATCAACAATGTAATCAGTTGTTCTAAACACCAACCACAGCCGCTTTAATTTCAGTACTGTTTTGGCCCAAATCGTATTGTTATAGTATTTTAGTTAATTCAGAAGTTGAAATTTAGTTATCACATGTTTCAGAAATTACTAAATGTTAATGTCAGATGTTTTCGAGTATTTTTGCTTTAATATGTGTATTAAATCCTAAGTAAAAGTTAATTTTGTCTGTCTGTTTCTTTTATACTACACGTATTTAATTGCCGAATTTGTTCCTGGCTTAGAAAAACATGAAAATACAATGGTTATGCCAAAAATATAATGTACTAGCTGACCCGTACGGCGTTGCCCGTGGTGGTCGGTATTTTCAGTCTTTTTAATTTGGCTTTTATATATATATAGATCTTAAATAATAAAAGCACTATTGTCATAATAATAAAAGATCTGAAATTATGATTTTAGTAACTTTTATCCCCCCAAACCCCCGTAAAATTTCGAAATTTTCCATACCCTTTCTTAGTGAGCACCTATGGCCCTAGAGGAAGCTACATACCAAATTTCATTCCAATCCGTTCGGTAGTTTTGAAGAAATCGTGATTTAATAACTTTGATCCCCCCCCCAAACCCCCCATAAAATTTCGAATTTTTTTAAACCCTTTCTTAGCGAGCGCCTATGGCCCTATAGGAAGCTACATACCAAATTTCATTCCAATCTGTTCGGTAATTTTGGAGAAATCGTGATTTAGTAATTTTTACCCCCCAAACCCCCCTAAAATTTCCAATTTTTTAAAACCCTTTTTTAGTAAGCACCTATGGCCCTAGAGGAAGCTACATACCAAGTTTCATTCCAATCCGTTCGGTAGTTTTTGAGAAATCGTGATGAGAGAGTGAGTGATTGGTATTTCGCTTTTATATATATAGATTTTGTCATTATAATTCATTATAACCCATATACCTTATATTACCGTATCTAGGCTTATGCATGTTATAGCTGATTGTGTTCTAAAAAAAGAACGAAAACAGGAATTTCTAAAAGTAAACTCGATTCTACAACTTAATAAATAAGATAACAAATTGTATTGGTTGATAAACGCTTACTATGAGGTGGGGGGGGGGGGGCGAGCGGAGCGAGCATGGGACAAGGCCCACTAGTATTGTATTGAAAAAATATAATAATCATTAATTCAGTCAAGCATTGTAGTACATAATTAACAACCGCTTATTGTGCGTTTCATTCCAATTTGCCAAGATAGATTTGCTTTAGCCAATTCTGTATATATATGAAAAAACATTTTAAACACAGTTTTCAAATCTTTTCAAGGTGTATTTTAAATAAAGCAGTAAATAATACAAATAAGACGACAATCGTTCCATACCAGTCACATAGACTAATTAATTATTCTGTTTATATTTGCGCCCAAAGGATTCTACAAGAGTAGGTACAAGGGTAGATGGTAGATTTCAAGTCGGAGCTAAGTCCAACAGAACCCTATCTTTCAGTCTTCGCACGTTCCTATGATTTAGATGCGCTAACTCATTTCAATTAACAAACAACTCGTAACAGCGTACACAAGACATAAGTTGGTATGTTTAAATTAAAACAAGTTATAAGTTAATGACTGCAATAAACTAGACTGAATACACACGACCACCCTTCCAAGGAAAGTTAAGAAGTGCAAACAAGAAGGGAAGCTTAATGTTTCATAATTTAAAGTCGGCACTTTAAATAGGTAATTAGGAATAGGTAATTATGTTTGATAAGCCATATTGTGACGTCAAAACTGTTTATAGGTTTTTAATTTCAATTTACGTTCTGAATGAGAAAATATATCCTATACTCTAATACGAGCAATGTCTGTTTGTTTGTTTGTGTGTTTGTACGAGCAATCTCGAGATCCAGCGGAAGGATTTTGCTGAAACTTTGGGATTAGAGGCTTTTGGGACTAAAAAATCGATTGGTGAAAACCACTACCTCAGGAAAACTCGTATTTTTCTGAAAAACTCATTTGAAAAATGAAAATTTTTAACATTGGGGTTATGTAATTTAAAATCAATAGGATACATATGACAAACATCAGCTGTTTCCTATAATATTTCCATCAGCTGTCTCCTATAATTTTTTTTTTTTTTTTTTTTTTGTCTTAAAGGTTATAATTGTTTTAAGCTTGAAATCAGCTGACCCGTGCTAATATTTCGCGAGTTATGAGTAGGCCTACAAAACAGTACTTACCTGATTTGTATTTACATACATTTTCCTATAAACAAAAACACAATTAACAAAAATACCGAGTAATGCTCGGTCGCCCAGGTACTCAAACATTATACCGTACTATAAGGTCGTGAATATCAAAAAATTGAAGTACGTACCATTTTTCAGTATATGTATACGTAATATTATAAAGAGGTAAAGTTTGTTTTTTGGTTGTTTGTATGTAGGGGGTAATCTCTGGCACTACTGAACCGATTGAAAAAATAGTTTTACTAATAAAAAGCTACACTATCCCTGAGTAACATTTGGCTATAATTCATTTCGATAAAAACCTTTTTTTATTTCAATATTTGTAAATTTAGTCGGACATAATTCTTAGGTTGGGCATAGAAAGATAAACCAACACATGTATTTACATTTATTACCATAGCAACCAATTGAATAAAATAACACATAATATAGCTGTTTACTCCAATATTTCCATTAACAAAATTTCAAAATTTGAAGCAATTATTTTTGTATTTCTAGCTTTTGGGTAAGGGCTTTAAAGTGTAGACCTGAGCCTTGCTGGTTCTCTTAACCATTATTATAACTGCTGTTACCAAATATAAGAAACAATTTGATTTGAACATTTATCTTTATTTACCATCTTAGTTTTGAGGTTAGTAATAATCATATACCTTTATTGTAAATAAAACATAACATATGTTTTTAGAAGGTTCCATTGGGGGTTGGCGTGCGGGTCACGCAGGGGTTTCCCCTAGTACTAATATTATAAAGAGGTAAAGTTTGTTTGTATGTAGGGGGTAACCTCTGGAACTAATGAACCGATTGAAAAAATATTTTTACATATAAAAAGCTACACTATCCCTGAGTAACATAGGCTATAAATTTATTTCAATAAAAACATTTTTTATTTCAATATTTTTGTAAATTTAGTCGGAAAAAATTCTTAGGTTAGGCCTAGACTGATAAATTACCCATATGTACGTACTTAAATTTGTGACCATAGCAAAAAATTGAATAAAATAACAGATAACAGCTGTTTGCTATAATATTTCCATTAATAGCTAATTTCAAACTTTGTATTTTTAACTTTTAGATTATCTATACTAATTCTAATATTATAAAGAGGTAAAGTTTGTTTCTTTGTTTGTTTGTTTGTTTATATGCAGGGGGTAATTTCTGGAACTAATGAACCGATTGAATTAATAGTTTTACTTATAAAAAGCTACACTATCCCTGAGTAACATAGGCTATAAATTAGTTTCAATAAAAACATTTTTTATTTTAATATTTATAAATAGTCAGACAAAATTCTTAGGTTATACCTAGACTGATAAATTACCCATATGTATTTACATTTATGACCATAGCAAAAAATTGAATAAAATAACATATAACAGCTGTTTGCTATAATATTTCCATTAATAGCTAATTTCAAACTTTGTATTTTTAACTTTTAGATTATCTATACTAATATTATAAAGAAGTAAAGTTTGTTTTTTGTTTGTTTGTTTATATATGTAGGGGGTAATCTCTGGAACTAATGAACCTATTAAAGTCACTGTGAATCTGCATAATAATTTAAATATGTTTGTGAGAAAGTATGTGCCAGTTTCTGGTACCGTTTATTATGTTAGGGATTTAGACCAGGATGATCCATTTAATCAATTTTTAAAGTAATGTTATTAATTACGCTGCTGTGTTTGAGTCTAGAGAACAGAAAAGGAAACAAGACATGATAATTACCTAATCATGTTCTCTTTCCTCGTACTTGTAACCTAACAAACATAGAATTCGACAAACCGGAATTGGATTTGTTGAATAAAGGTTTAAAGTATAACTTAGTTAATAAACGAGATGACCTTTGCTACACACTTATTAATGCTGAAGAAGCAATCCAAAAACTACCTTGAGATAAGCAAAATACGATAAGATGCGTCATCACTGATAAACCTTACCTTATGTCAACGAACCAATAACCCCAAGTAATGTGAATAACAAAGAAATGCCTATTGCTAAAAGCATTAAAAACAAGATTGTTCTCAACAAAACTAAAGCAGGAAAAGGTAAGTTATGTCATTACCAATGAATCTGATTACATGTCCAAATCTGAAAATTTCTTCACCAATCATAATATTTCTCAAATACTGAAAGACCCAACTAACGATTTTCACTCCTCGATCAAACGTAAAATCAATAATTGCAAACACATTTTGGACGACAGACAACAGATTTAAAAAATGCTAAAGCCCAGTGCATCAAATTTACGAGTTTTACCGAAATTACAAAAAATAGACCACCTGATTAGACCAACAGTAAAATTTACAAACCTTCTTACAAAACAGCGAAATTCCTAGAACGCTTTATAAAAAAGAAAATTAAATTCACAAATTATCATAGTTTGAAGAACAGCCTAGATTTAATCAAGAAAATTGAAGACACACCCTTTCTAAACGGCCAAACACTGCTCTCATTTGATACATCCAACCTGTATACGAATGACCCAATCAAACAAACAATGGAGATCCTAAAAGAAAACGTAAAAGTTCACAGTAAACTTAGCAGTGAAGCCATAAAAGAGCTAATCAATCTATTAACGACCTTACTTCACTTTCAATAACAACATTTACCTGCAAAATGAAGGTCTCGATAATTTTCCTAATGAAATAGAGAAGAAACATATTATCAGCCAGACAAACCCATTCAATAAAAAAAAATGTATTACCGTAGAAACGTAGACGATATAAATTGCCTGTTTGAAGGAACAGAGAGATAAATTAACCAATTTCTTAACCCTTTCCACTCGAATTACTGGGGACCTAGTGTTGCTATCAGGTCAGATTAATTTTGAGCGAATATTTCACTGTAACATGTTTACTTAAAAAAAAAAGTATTTCTGTCACTTCTAAAAGGCTGATTTTTTTGTAGTTTCTTCTATGAGTAAAGTATAGATTGGTATGAAAAAACGTATATTTTATTTTCAAGTATATGCTTTTAATTTTTATTTATTGAAAAAAATATAAATTTGTAACAAAAAACCGGAATAAACTAGAATTTTGGAAAAATTTTCAATGGGAAGACCTATATTTGTTGCTGGTTTTTTGTTGTCTATATCATTATAAACAAAATTAAGTGGTTTACACATGTTTTAGACACAATAATAAATCATAAAAAAATTATAATTGAAAAACAAGTTTTTGTAAAAAATGAGTTTTTTTGAAAACAATTAGTTGTACAACAACTTGTACAACATTGCCTCAACTATTTATTAGATTGCTTAACAAAAGTATTATGTAGATCAAATCTAGTAAGAAAAGCTTTTCTCAAAACTGATTGGTAATATTTTAATTACTCGGGTTCGAAACAAAAGTTCCGTCACCACTAACGTCATTTTGTAACAAACTGCCGTCGTCTTCGTTCATTTTATTTCACAACAATCATTATTATTATAAAAAGAACGATATTCAAAAATAAACTGTGAAATTACACACGATAACCTAGTACAACAAAACTAAACAACGCGTAAGCTCACTAAAACGCTGCGTAGTAAGTAGGAACCAAACAACGGCGAGAGCAGACAGCTGTTTACAGACCAGCCAAAGACGGCAAACATTACATTTTCCAAGATTTATTTACCACAGAAACTGAACTCAAATGGTAATAAAAAAATTCCACAGATAGCAGCACATCTCAAACTTCAACAATAGTGGTAATCAAAGTAACTACGTCTGTTCAAATGCAATCAAAGAACGTTATCATAGCGAGTTCGGGGCTCGCCCGACATAGGAATTCGTGCTGATTAATAGGGTAGGGGCTGTCCCGACACTCGAGTGGAAAGGGTTTTAAACAACTTCCACACCACACTTCAGTTCACCATTGAAATCGAGAAAAACAACACAAACATAAAAATAACGTTTGTGTTTAAAATCTTTTATGTTTCACGAAATTATGTCCTTGTCTTTTTATGTAGAAAAATGCGTGTTAAATTAATTTAGAATAATTCTTTTTTATTATATTTTTTGTTCATTGTATGACGTATTATTTAGTGTTATTCTATTATAAACATGTATATGATTTTATTGAATTTTTCATTACTTTTACTTTAAATATCTCGTGGGAAGCGTATTTTGCTTGATATAGTAAAAGTAGAAAATACAGTTTTATTTTAAAAGTTTTATTTCATGCGAGTTTTTATTGAAAAGATAACATCCAGTACCGTAATCAATGAAAAAAGGGTTCTGTTCTACACACCGTGCCAAAAGTTTTGCGGACATTTATTAATACCAACAACGCGTCAACACGCCCTACACTAAGCTAACAAATCTAACCAATAACCATGATGGTTTGAATAAAATTATTCATTGGTGGGAGAGAACAGTGATTAAGTTCACTCACGGGAAAGGCCTAGATTGGCTAATTCCACTTAAACACGTTTCTTAGAAAAATATGTTTCCCAAGTGATCGCCATGAAGGTTCCTTTTATACAGACCTCCGTTTTTATCTCCAAATCTCCCACTTCTTTATTTCACGCATTTTTATTGGACAATTTAAATTTGGATTGATCTGACTGGCTTTCCATTTTAACATATTTGGCAGTATTTATAGCGCGTCTGCATTCGTTGATTCACACAGAAAAACGCATAGTTCTGTTCTGTTTTTGTGTTTTTACATCCGTTATACAAATTATTAAATACTAAACAAAATTAAAGTAACAAATGTAAATTTATTTAATAATCCTTCTTGTTGAAATAATATCTGTCTCAGCTATCTGGCTTGTTCTAATTGAATCGATCTTTATTGACATTTATATATGTATTTTTTTAAATTAATTTGTTAATTAATAATTTATGTCATGGATTTTATTAGTGTGACATCTGGCGTTTTCAGATATTTCCCTGGCAGAGCTTAGAAATTGTGTTTAACTTCAATGAAAAACCGAAGTGTCTTGCTACAGTAACTTTTAAAATGTTATTCCCCAACTATTTATTCAAAATCTAATGGTAATCCTACAAAGCTTAATGGGGGTGATAATATCGTAATGTGTTAAAAAAATACATCTTATTTTATTTAAGAAAGACTGTATAAAGAAACTGATGTTTAAAATCCTCTAACAAAACAATTTCTGAGATATTGGACATAAAAACAAACAATCCAAAAGTACTGTTCATTCTCCAAATATTCAAATTTTTAGCAATAAATACTGTTAAATAATAGCAATCACATATTCAAAATGTAAAGAATGTTTAAATTCTGGCTGAAGTCGGCGCTGTAGTCATCCTAATAAGTTTTTATGTGAGCATAGAGGATATAAACTCAAATATTATGGTTTGTAGTTATTTTGCATTCATGTCGCGCTGTCTAGACACTAAATATTCCTAAACATGAACATGCCTCTCAAAGTGATACATTCAAATATTCCGTCTGCAGCTCGTGAAATCTAATCTACAGAAGATGAAGCATGAATTTGAATATCGAAATAAATTGCACATCAATGCAATCAACTTTACATTTCGATTTTGAATAAATGTTGCTCCATCGACTGTGCTTACTCAAGTGATAACACGATCAGGATAAAGTATGTTTTTTCTTTCTCTCGTAACAGTTTAGCAAATTAACTTAATTTGAAACAAGTGACCAAATTGTTATTTTGAAAATTCTGTAAAAATTTAGGATCGCTTAGTTTTGTGGAAAAACTAAATTTAGATTAATTTTACCAATAAGATTTTGAAATTATAAAACGTTACAGATTGTAAGTAATGCAAAAGCAAAAGCGTTGACGTTGTTTGTAAAAGCAGGAAATGTATGGCGTGCGATTTAGTCTATTTTTAGTTTTCTTTTGTATTTATGAAAGCTTGTCATTGGTGGAAGAATAATGTTATGCACTAGTGGACCCGGCAATGCTTCGCTATTGCTGGATTTACCTAACCTAAAATTATATTCAGTTTTTGATTCAAATCAGTTGTTGATCAAAATCAGCTGTTGATCAAAATCAGCTGTTTTAAGTTTTTCATACGAACAGCTGTTTTTTGTGCCCCTGATAAAATCAAAAGAAATCTTTCTTCTTCTTCCTTAAGATTGACCTTCCATAAGATTAACATTGAAACTTTGAGGGCCACTGGGGCGTATCCCTGAGGACCGATGTAAATTATAATGGGATTCTGCTCATCTACAGGACACTACCTTTCTAACGGTATGCGCGAATTTCTCCTACGATGCACACAAGCTGAGAAAAAAGGACAAGTTTTGTGCTTGCCTATTAATATATAGATTAGATACTAAATTATATTTTTCAAATCTCATTGGTTCTATCTAGGTTTTAGGAAAATAAATAAATAGTTAGTTCAGAAAAACTAAAGTAACATACATAATAAATAGTGTGTTATATATACACCAGGGGCTTCACCCCTGCTCGTTTCGCTCACGAACCCCCGCAGTGACTCGCAGCGAATCAAATAGCAACAGATTGTATAATCTGATA
>JAGFPH010015299.1:9101-21527 GCA_018207615.1 Philaenus spumarius | reverse complement strand
TTTTTTTTTTTTTTTTTTTGTTTTTTTGTTTTTAAAGGCGAAAAACCTAGATGGTTATCATCGCCTGGATAACTAAGAGCATTTGTATAATGCTCATACTATCACACACACTGGTATAAAATTAAACTTTTATTTACACACACTACAGACACTACACGATACAATAACAACGATAACAACAATAGTTACATAATAACAACTTGTCACAGGGCTGTAAAGGGCCCTGTTACATAACAATGAATAAATCTCTAATTAAAATAACAAATAATAAATCTAAACATGGTATTTAAGTTTCGTAACTAAATGTATATTATTTTCATATTTTTTCCATTACATTCAACCGATGGAGGAATGCTAACACCATATTAATGGTTTGGGAGTCATCACCCAGCATCCTCTGGATGCAATTTGGTAGGCAAAACCTCTTCTGAACATATTTCAGCTTTTCACAGTCTAAAGTAGATGTTTAATTGAAAGGAGATTTAAGCAGTAAGGACAAAGCGGCGGATCCCCCCGACGCATCAGAAACCCGTGGGTTAACCCAGAATGGCCAATGCGTAGGCGAGAAACCACCACTTCCTCTCGACGGCTTGGGCGGTTTGACGATATCCATGGCCGAACGGTATCTTTAATTTGGCGGAGTTTATTTCCTTGTACTGCTACCCACTCTTCTTCCCACTGTCTAAACAGGGTTTGTTTTAAAGAGGACATAAAGTCGGACGACATTACTCTACTCACACTAGGCTGTAAGGAAGTGGCTCTCTTAGCAGCTAGGTCTGCTTTAGTGTTTCCTTGTATACCGGCGTGACCCGGAACCCAGCAAAACGACACTCCCACGCCCCGTAGCCAAAGTCTGTGTATGGAGCACAGAATATCTTTGACCAAAGGGTTAGGAGAGTACATATCTTGAATGGACTCAAGTGCACTTCTTGAGTCTGAACATATAAGAAGGTGCACCGGTGTTGCTAGTACAATATTGAGTGCCTTGAGTATTGCAAAAAGTTCTGCTGTGTATACAGAAGAGGAAGATGGTAACCCATAAGTGAAGCTGTTTCCTGACAGAACAAATGCGCTTCCGACTCCATTGTCCAGTTTAGAACCATCAGTGAATATAATATGACTTGATGGGTAGAGTTTACATATGGATATGAATTCCTGACAGTAAACAACATCGGGTGTAGTTTGTTTTGGATATCTAGACAGTGAAAGATCAATATGAGGTTGTCTAATTGCCCATGGAGCGACAAAACATGGTATATTTTCATATATAGGAGGTAGTGTTACACCAAGATTGTTGAGGATACGGATAGCTCTGATCCCATAGGGAGCAGTAGATAGTTTGCGAAATTCGTACCGTGCAAATAACGGATTGTTAAAAATAATATCATATGAAGGGTGTAAAGGTTTGGAGCGCATATTACACATATATGATAATTGTAGCTGTTGTCTTCTTCGCGTGAGCGATGGCTCACCCGTTTCAACAAGCAGACTACTAATGGGACTAGAACGAAAAGCTCCGGATGCTAGACGGAGAGCAGTGTTATGAACGGAATCGATCTTTTTAAGAACCGATAACCTAGCTGACGAATAGACTATGGACCCATAGTCAATTCGTGATCGAATAAGAGCTCGGTAAAAACGTAGCATGCAGGTTCTATCGGCTCCCCAATGAGAACCGCTTAAAACCCGTAACATATCCAAGATCTTGATGCAGCGTGATTTTAAATTTGTCACATGCGAGTTCCAAGAGAGTCTATAATCGAATATAAGACCTAGAAATGTGACAGTGTTATCGGAGTGAAGTTGAGTTCCGTTTAGGTATAAAATGGGACTAAAATGTTGTCTGCGACGAGTAAAAGCGATGCATCTAGTTTTAGCAGCGGAAAACTTAAATCCTGTCTGATTTGACCATGTTTGTAATTTGTTGATCGTTAATTGCAATGTTCTTTCTGCGGTTGCTGTGTTTCTGGTTGCAACGTAAATGGCAAAATCATCAACAAAAAGAGAACAGTGGACAGGTAATCGGACATTAGCAGTGATGCTATTAATAGCAACTGCAAATAATGTGACGCTAAGTACGCTGCCTTGAGGGACACCATTCTCTAAATAAAATCGATCTGATAAGGTGGATCCAAGACGCACCCTAAAATATCGATTAGACAGAAAATGTTTAATAAATGCTAGGATTCTCCCATGAATACCCCAAGATTGTAATACGTTTAGAATTCCTCTTCTCCAAGCCGTATCATATGCCTTTTCAAGATCGAAAAACACTGCAACGAGTGTCTGACGAAGAAGAAAGGCATTTTGAATGGCCGACTCTAACAAAACCAGCTGATCGATAGATGATCTTCCCTGTCGGAAACCACACTGTTCTTTACAGATCAGTTGGTTACTTTCAAGGTACCATACAAGTCGCCGATTGACCATCTTCTCCACCAGTTTACATAGAACGCTGGTGAGAGAGATAGGACGATAGCTACTTGGATCAGTTTTGTCTTTCCCTGGTTTTAATAAAGGAATTACTATGGCCTCCAACCAAGAATCAGGAAAGATATGCTCATCCCATATACGATTGTATATTTGGAGAAGAGCTGTTCTACCCGACTCTGGAAGGTGTTTAATCATAGAATATACGATACCATCGGGTCCAGGAGCTGAATCCGAAGCTGACAATAAAGCAGATTCCAATTCATCCATTGTAAATGGGTCATTCAACGGAGAATCCTGTGATATGCCGATAGTGAATGGCATGGCCTCTTGAGCAGCTTTATAAGTGCGAAAAGCATCATAATACACGGCAGTTGAAGAGAACCTAGAAAAGGATGAGCCCAAAATGCTTACAATTTTATGGCTGTCTGTAGTCAATATCCCATCCTGCTGCATCAGTCCCATCAAAGGAGCAGAGGGAACATGGCCACACACAGAACGTAGCTTCTTCCAAACTGTTGATGTGGGAGTCGTTCTGGTTATTGTATTGATATAATGGGTCCAAGAATCTCTCCTGCTCTGCCTGAATACTCTGCGAGCTTTGGCACGCAAGATTTTATAATTTTCTAGATTTTCTCCTGTCGGTATCCGATTAAAAGTTCTTAATGCTTTTCTTCGTAAGCGCAGAGCTTCTTTACATTTGTCATTCCACCAAGGAACTGGTGGACGTTTTGGTCGTGTTGAAGTTTTTGGTATGTTGTGTTCTGCTGCTAAAATAATGGAATCTGTAAACATATCAACTGTTTCATTTATAGAATTGTGTTGATTATTTTCTGGCAATGCGAATTGATTTGTAAAATCATTCCATAAGGCTTTATTTATTATCCATCGAGGTGTTCGGTTGTTCAGAAAAGAGGAGTCGTTGAAAGAAATTTTTATAGGGGCATGGTCGCTGCCATACAAATCTGACATCACTGTCCACTCAAATCTTGTAGCTATCGAAGGACTACAAAATGACAAGTCTACGACCGTCCAACCTCCTGTCGAAGCTGCTAAGTGTGTTAACGATCCATCATTAAGTAAAAATAAATCTAAATCGGATCGTATCCTCTCTATGCGGATACCCCTTGGGTTGCAGGTTGAGGATCCCCACGAATAGTGATGTGCATTGAAATCGCCGAGCAAAAGAATCGGAGCAGGTAATTGATATATTAAATCCATCAAGTCGTTTGATTGGACGGTATAGCTTGGTGGCAGGTATAGGCTGCATATCGTTATTTTTATGGGAACAGTGACTCGAATTGCTACTGCTTGTAATGGTGTATCCAGATTTACGGGAACACCATCCACAGAGTTGTGAGCAAGTATGGCTACGCCACCTCTTGCTCTCTCCTCTGTAACAAAATCCGACCTGAAGACAGAATACCCTCTTAAGTATAAAGAATGGGTATTATGAAGATGTGTCTCCTGGAGACAAACCAATAGAGGCAACGAGTCTCGCACAAGAACTTTCAGATCTTCCATGTGACTCCTAACACCGTTTAAATTCCACTGAACCACATTCATATTTGGGATCGTGGACATAGATAATTAATGATAATATATTTCAACAGTGCATATTATATACTCAGAGAAATATAATAATATACTAATTTAAATAAATAAATATTAGAAGGGACATGGTCCCTTTTCAACCTTTTCCTATCCTGTATTGACAGGATGGTTTTTAGGTTGTGTTTCCTTGTCCACTTCCATATTTCCCTCACACGTCTTGGAAGATGTTGAGGGTGGAGAAGGGCAAGGATCAGGGATTTTAGAAGGGCTTTTAGGAGGATTTGTAGGGGAACCTCCTTTTTCATTTTCTTTTTTACTACTTTTTGTGTTTTTTATATTTTTACTTTTTATAGCAACAGGTTTCTTTCCTGGAACGGGTCCAGAACTTCTGCCTGTTACTACAGATGGGCAAGTATAGGATTTTTTTAGAAATTGTTTTACCCCAGTTATTGGGGTAATTTTCTTTTTTAATATAGTTTTTCCCGAGTTCCAGTTCTCAGATCAAGAGCAGGGATAGATGGTTCTATTTCTGCTTGTGATACCGAAAAACTAGAGGACGGAAGAACGGAATTAGAATCAACTAAAACAGAAGCGGGAGCGGAAGGAGACACTTTTGAGAATAGAGCGACTAGCTGAGCAACTTGATCAGTTAAGATTTTGACTGTCTTAGTCAATTCTCCACAATTTGCGCATGGAGTGTTGCTTTTGTTTGAAACCACTGCAGCAAATGATTTGCCTTCTAGAGCAGGCCTAGAGGTTTTATATATTTTTTTTTGCGGCATTAAAAGATATTTTATCCTTAGCCATAATGGTAAGAACTGCTTTTTCTTCTTTAAACTTTTCACAGTTAAAGGACCGTGCAGGATGATCGCCGCCACAGTTGGGACACTTGGCGTCATCATTGCAGCCCTCACTATTATGACCTTTTTTACCGCATTGACCGCACGTTTCTTGCTTTGTGCAAGTAGAACTCACGTGTCCAAACGCTTGACACTTAAAACAACGTCGAGGGTTTGGGACGTAAGCTCTAACAGAAAGACGGTAAAAACCTGCATAGATATACTCTGGCAATGTGGGTGTGCCAAAGGTTAGAATCAAAGAAGCAGTGGCTTTTTTCTCTCCGTTTTCATTGCGCATTATGCGAGTGACTTCAAGAACTGACTGGCTAGCTAGTTCGCTCTTTATTTCCTCCAAACTAATGGGGATCAAATCTCTACAGGTAATGACACCTTTTGAATAATTCAAGGATCTATGAGGTTCCACAGATACCTTGACTTTGTCATAGAAGGAAGTCGTCTTTAACAGCGACAAACTTTGTTTCTCGCTGTTAGTTTCCACTAAAATGGTGCCATTCTGTAATTTCCTAATGGAAAGAACAGGGCCCGCTGTTCCAGTAATTGCTTTATTGATTACAAAGGGAGATACCTTTGATAGATCTGTATCCTTTTCCGCATTTGAAAAAACTAAAAATTTGGGAGCTGGCAACTCAGATGGTTGAGCAGCCCTCTCCTTTGTCTTTTTAAACAGTTCTTTATTTATAGACCCATCAGACGAATCTGAATGAGGTCTCTTTGTTCCTAAATCTTTTTTGACGGTTTGGTTAACCATGGGTGTGTTTGTCCAGCGCATCGTGTTAGGCGGAATCGAGCGAACTCGGTAAGGGCTTGCCCATCAGATCACATTGCGATCACTTCCGAACCCCCAGTTCCGTGAGGATCCCGAGCACTCTTTTGCCAGTCTGGATGGACATCAGTCTGGAACCCGAAACTACTGTGAGGAAGAATCCGACTTTCTTCAACACCGCGAACACTTCCTGACCAAGAACCGAAGTGGCTGGCCCCAGAACAGAAACCACGCATACGTCTCGGCAGAGCAAGCTCACATCAGCCTTACCAAACCAGAGGTTGTCAAGACTCTGGCAGGTTTAGCACTCCCAACGCGCAATGGCTCTGCACAGTCAAAATTCCTAAAAGAAGGTGAGAGTTGGAATGTTGTATTGTTTAATGTGTGTGTTTGTGTGATTGGGTGGATGTTTTGTAAGTGTTGAATGTGTTGGGCGTTGTTAGACTCGGGTACCGCGGGGGACGCCAAACCCCTCTTAGTAGGTGCAGCTAGTCTGCACCCCCCGTGCGGGGTTCAGCTGAAATTAAGCACTGGTTACGGAAATTCTGACAAGCAACCTGTACATTAACAATTAATGTTTGTACTCATTTGAATGTTATGTTGTAATAAAATAAATTACCAAAGAATATGATTTAGTTGTAGGCAACCTTGCCCTTGGGCTAGAGACAATATGTATAAGTACAACAAGGTTAAAACATATTCTGTTTATTATCAATCAAAGTTGGAAATAGAAGTCAATCGGGTTCTGGGTTTTATTTCAGAACTCTAAATAAATGTACGAATCTTGGAAGGCACACAAAACTAAAATAATTTAACATCATTAAATTTGCCATTTTGTTAATTAATTTACAAAAAAATACCCGGTTTCTTTCACTGCTTAAGTAAAGATAAGCAGTAACTAAAAAACATTTTATATTAATTTGGTTTTACTACATACGAAATAATATAAATAATAAAGCTGCTAAACCCTTTATGATATGCTGAATCAAAATTTGTTTTATTGTCCTAGTTCCATATATCAGAAATTATATCTAACTAGTGGCTTGTAGGAGCAAATGCCCCTATTTTTCTTCTAAACGGTGGTCTATTGACAACGTTATTCTGTCAAACAATGTTATTGGTTTCACGAACAGCTCTTCTTTTGTCTGCATTGTTTTTGAAGACCACGCCTGCTCTACTTGGCCTTCCCCTTACGTTCATATTAAAACTACACAATAAAATAAATAATGAAAACACAAAAACTATAAAGGCTATTAGCAAAAACCTATACACATAACCTTACAATATTTGTTTGTTTACAAATTATACTCAGCTGTTTTTCATTGCAATCTATTTCTTATGGAGATTTTTGGTAACTTTAAGTTCCTCAAAAAGCGTTAAATGTTGTAAATTGAGAAAAACCTATATTTTCATCAGCTCCTTCGTCTCAATACCTTTAATTTGAGCCATTTCCCAGCTTCCAAGCTCCCACAATCTTTCTCTCAAAATTCAGCTTACGAAATTATATATAGATTTGAGAATAATAAGTTTAGTCGTTCGGTTCCAGACAGACAGTTTCAAGAAACTTTATGTTTTAAATTTGATTGTAATTATAATAAAGTAATCTTCTGTTGTTAGTAAAATATATAGAATGACTGATTGTTTACCTAAAGAATGCCCCAAAGACAATATAGCTTTCCTATCCAGATCAGGGTCTGCAGTTCTATTACTTAACATCATCGCAAGATGAGGCCTCCAATCTCCCCATCTCTTGTCAGCTGCACACTGAAAACAAATGTAATTTCTTCTTTTAATTGATAAGATAATTATTATTATTTAGTAGCTTCTTCCTTCTGTTTTTATTATGTATTTAGTAGGCCTAGTATTTTTACAATATTGAAATAAGACACCTTGGAATAAATTTTTTTAATATTTATTATTATTTTGAAGGAAAATTCTTATAAAGATAATAAATAAACATAATCATATTATAGGAATAATAAATCATTAATAAATTAACAATCATTACAAGAATAGATATTAGGATGTAATATATTTGCAGTTGCTTTTTTTAGTAACAAATTTTAACTTTTTAACTAAATAATTTAAAAATAACTGTTGCTCATTTTTGCTCTTACTGCCTTTACAACACCCTCCTTCTTCGGTGATAATATCCCATTTGAGAATCTAAGAGTTCAAAATAAAAATAATAATGCCACTGCCAACATCCTTTGAAGGCACTACAAATCATTCATAAACTACCGATAATATGTGTATTGTCATTGCTACAGATTCCTCACGCCAGCAATGCACCCCGAGAGGGGAAGTAAGGCCCGGTCCCCACGCTGTGTTTGTTGTGTCCAACGTCACCAGTACAACCTCAATAAAAAAAAAGTAGACCTCTGTTCTATACTGTACACCCTAGTTTGTCACTGTAATGTAACGGCAAATAAAAGTGATAAACACATTTTTCTTAGTGAACAGGACGTGTAAAAATTAGTTGTTTTATTTATAAATATATACAAGTGTCACAAAAAAAACCTTATCGTGCTATAATACAGGATCAAATTCTATGCATTATAATAAATTAAAATATTCAGAAACATTTTACGAATTCGGGTTAGTTTATTTTAGTTTTTTGTTAGTTTTTTATACTGGAAATATGTGAACCAAGGGTTGACAAATCTTTTGCGCATGTGTTAAAAATTATGAGGAGAATGCGTTCTTGGAATCGACAAATAAAGAGAGCAGGAAGGCAGGAAATATTTCCTGAGATACCCTTCCCGTTACATCATCCTATTTACTTTTCCCACACAAATTTCGTATGTGTATTAACTAACTTTAACCAATCTGGCGACTAATAATACAATGTTAAAACAATACAAAACCTAAAAATAACTTTAACCTAACTAAACTTGAAATAATACAGTATGATTAAAACAAGATAGTATTATGGTGTCATTAGATCTACGGAACAGCCAGGATCGCACCAAATCAATGTCAAACAAGCACCAAATGTATTCATTACAGGAATTACCTTCCTCCTGACTAAACAAAAGGTCGTACAGAAAATTGTTTCAAATAAAAAAGTTAATTCCACTAATTATCAACAACTTTCTCGTTCTTTTTGCCTAAAAATACAAAAATTTCTCGCTTTGAACATTATTGTTGTCATCACTTTTATTTTATAAAAAACTTAGTAAAATTTTGCATCACAGTTATAACATTTTATAATTTTATATGAAACAAAACCTTACTTATTTATAGATATTTGTCATAGTTTTCTCTAAAATGTGAAATACTT
Organism: Philaenus spumarius; assembly: GCA_018207615.1. Classification (NCBI taxonomy): domain Eukaryota; kingdom Metazoa; phylum Arthropoda; class Insecta; order Hemiptera; family Aphrophoridae; genus Philaenus; species Philaenus spumarius. Next base: position 12,637 of record JAGFPH010015299.1, on the reverse strand, counting down.
TTTTATAAAAAGGTTATAAGCAAGTACGTAAAGTTATAAGAATGTGAGCGCTGTCTATTTCCTCAGTTAAATGTTATTTGTGGACCTATTTTTTTGTGGAATTGGTTGTACCGCCAAGGAGAAGTAGACTGTAGAAGGGATGACTCGCCCATTAGGCCAAGTGCACTCCTAGTTTGCTCGAACTGTACATGTCCTTTAAAACTAAAATTTGTTAATCAGTGTAACAAATTAATTTGATTGCGGTATTGATTTAGTTTTGCTGTGACTTTGTCTGTTCTGGTTAATAATGCTGGACATATTTTATAAGTTTTTGTTATTAATGTTATATTAAACAGACTTATAAGTGATATTTTTGTGGCTGAAAATAATCCTACCAACATTTCAGATGGAAAAAACTTTAAAAAAAATAGTAAATAATTATTTGAACTAAAAGAAATAATTTAAAAAAAATATAAGAATAATAACTAATAAAATAAAACTTTATGAATAATTATTCTTTTCTTAACTATAAATAAATTATTTATAAGTTAGACTAAATTGCAGAACTCTCTTGGTTTTCTTATTATTTTACAACATATACAATTACTTTGTTAATTGCTGCAGCATATTAAATTTTTTTAAAGATAATTAATATTTTGTAGGAATAAATTTTGTTTAAGTTAAATTTTTTGCCTAACATTAGGTTTACTTTCAATTTTTTTTTTAATTTTTAAAGGCGAAAAACCTGGGTGGTTAACTGGTTATCATCGCCTTTGGTTTACTTTCAAATATTCCCACATAGTTACATTGAACTAAACATAATTTTCTTTGCATGTATTTTTTAATGAAAAGCTTAGTTTTATCACTTAACAGAGAAAGTGTTTAAGTTAGACTTGACAAATAAAGCAACACGCTAGAAAAATGTAGATCAACATATGCCAATTTTAACGATCATCTGCAAAAAATATTCATGAATTAAAACATAAATTTCAAACATTATTTTCCTTCTAAAATGGGAAGACCTTTCCCTATATTTGATATTAATAAACCATTATTCTATTTAATAAATAACTAACCGTAGCAGCTTGAGGTTCTCGTCCAGACATGAGTTGATAGAGAGTCTGCAAAGGATCATTAGTGTGTAGTCCATTAGCAAAGCGAAGCATGACATTATTATGTGTTCTAGAATCCATTTTAGAAGCTAAAAATAATGCATGTCCCCAGCTACCATTCTTCATTGCCCAATCTAACACAAAAGAAATATACATTTAGCTCTTTTCATCCAACTATAGTAAAGCTACAACTATGCTATTATATGCAGTCTAGTTTACTAAACTGTTAAACAGATTACTTTGCCAAAAGGGCGTCAATTGGTTAGTTAAAAAAAAAAGTAGTAAAATAAAATAGATTTTTTAAAGATGTTGCTAATTTATGTAAACTTCAAAAAAACCTGTCCAAAAGATTTAGAGCGATGGGGTGTCAATTAAGTTTTTGAATAAGTGATGTAACTAGGGATGGTTCGATTCTCAAATTTATAGATTCTGATACCGATTCCCGATTCAAATGACCATAATTGCAAAGGGAAGTAAACATTGTTATTTAACTTTAACTGCATGGTTCTTTGACGTTAATGTTATTTTTGCCGATTTGGATTCATTAAAAAATGTATATTTATTTTTTTCATTATACTGCACCGAAAAAGCTGTTTTCTATCTGCATAGACCAGGATGGCCAGCCAAGGGACAAAAAAAATCGCGCTTAATTCCCGGTAAATTTTAATCGCATTCGCAGTAATTTTATTGCTTAACTCGCCAAGTGACAATCCGCGAAGTGACAATCGTGGGGTCTTGAAATAGCGTTCAGAATGGCAACCCGCACAATTGTGCGGTAGTGGACAACACAACTTGTATTTAATATTTCATCAACAATTTTTTTTATAAAGTTTTACTTATTTGCTTAAATGAAGCCAGATACAACAGCTATAAATAGTTTTACATATTTAGCTGAGAGAAGAAAGTTACGACAGCTATAAATAGATTGACTTATTTACCTGTCCGAAAGCTATAAACAAAGCCTGGTATGACCGCTATAAAATAGTATTACTTATTTACCTGAACGAAGCCATGTATGATAGCTATAAACAAGTTTTACTTATTTACCTTAACAAAGCCAGGTACAGCAGCTATAAAAACGAAGTGTATAGTATATGCGCGCACACACTCAAGGGAGTCCAGAGCGGTGGCGTAGAGGGGGCATGACAACAAAAAACATTAAATTGATTTTACCGTTCCCCAGCTTATTTTACAAAAAAGAATAAACAATTTTATGTAAACAGCTGATTTATTTTGTCAATGGCAATATAACAGAAAAATCAAACAAATTTTAACTGATTTATTTTATTTAGGAGATGTTTTGATTAAAAGTACGAATGTTGCTTTTTCAGAGTAGTATAATGAAAAAAGTATACGTAACTTGCCCGATAAGTTTTTCCATGCTTGCATGGAAATCCTATTTACCTAAACAATTCACAAACTAGTCAACCGCACAAACACAATGAGGTAACAAACAAATAACAAACTAGTAATAAACCTCGCTTAAAATGTCATAATTTTAACTTCAAACAACATTCATAACATAACCTATCAAATGCGAATTACGCGCACAAACGTAGTAGGAAACACAAAGTGATTGCTACTAACGGCTCGAAGTAACAGTTACAGTTACAGCTACTTTATTACTTTGGTGCAGGGTAGATTCTCCAAATACTTCGAATCCACATTGTGATTCATAACATACATTCAAGAAAACTGTATTTACGAGGGTCGTCCAGAAAGTAAAGAACATTTGCACACTAATACCAGCACTGATCGCACTTCGATCGCATGCGTGCCAGCTAGCTCTGTCCCATGCTTTAGTGCGAGCCGAGTTTTGTTGCTGAACGGTCATGCATCATTGTTTTATAATCTTTCAAAATGGCAGCGCCTATCGAAAATCCCACCAAATGTGAAGCTTGTAGTATCGTTTGCTTTCTGAATGCACAAAATGTTCGGCCTATTGAAATTTATAGGCAAATAAAGAATCTGTATCGTGTTAGTGCAACGAACGAGGCTTCAGTGAGAAAATGGTGCATAATGTTAATCAAGGAAGTGTGTGCACGACGAATGGCACCACTCAAACCCGTCCACAAAACCAAGAAAAGAAAAACCTAATTTTAACATCAGAAAGTTGATGGCAACCATTTTTTTATATATATGTAAAAATAAAGTATGGCAGCATCCAAATATTTTTAGAACTAACAAAGATAGAAGTTACAAATTTTAAGGAGCTTGTACGATTTTACAGAAAAAACAATGACAAAAACTCCAAAATGTAGCAATCAAGAGTTGAACTATTAATAAAAATGAATTTCTATCTATATATATAAAAGCCAAAACCCACTGACTCACTCATCACGATCGAAATTTTAGGGGGGGTTTGGGGGGATTAAAGTTATTAAAAAATGACTTCTTCAAAACTACCGAATGGATTGGAATGAAATTTGGTATGTAGCTTCCTCT
>JAGFPH010015298.1:0-13121 GCA_018207615.1 Philaenus spumarius | reverse complement strand
ATCGTTCTATCTGGAACTTGCCGGAAACTTGTCTGGAGACTGTAGAATGAAACATTAGAAACAGTAGCTACTTTTAGTAAAAACTATAACAGTTGAAATAACAATGTATCCAAGAGTGAAAAGGCGTACAAATTCATTTCTTAAATTTTAAAAACTTTATAAACAAAATCTGAATACAATATTTTGTACAACAAATACTATACTGATGCCTTTATAAGGGTTTCTTATATCAACTGTCGTTCACTAGTTTATACGACAGACATTCATTAATATACAGATGCAAAGTGTAATATACAACTTTCCTTTTCATTTTAATACCAAATCTAATAACAAATTAAATTCCAAATATATCCATCTTACTTAAAGAACAATTTTTCAAACACGATCTTTATTTTTCGATTACCCTGTATTGTATTGCCAATTTTATCAATATCAAGCTCTAAATGCGAATTACTTAATGTGAAGTTAAGATATAGTTGTCTTCTTTTCTCATCATTCAGATGTGTATGCTGCTGCTTTAATATTTCAAATTTGAATACTGTATTAAGAAGATAGCAAAATAAATTTATTTAAGACGATTGATGGAGTATTTAGTGTTATTGATATTCGATAATATTACCTGATTTAAATATTTTCCAGATCTAAAATATGTTGAGATATAATACCATAATGGTTTTGGTTCTACTGGCGTTTGCTGTTGTTTTGACTGTCGCTGATTGGGATGTAGAAGAAAACTCCCGGGAACGACGGGGTTTGTTTGGTAGACTCTTCGGCAAACCTAAACCTAAAGTGGTCCTTGTTCCTGTTCCCATTACAGGGCACTATGTGGGATAGTTCTTGAAACGATTGTTTAAGTTCAATAAAAATTGTAATTATAAAATTAATGATTATGTTATTTCAAATTCAAATACTGTATAAATGTTCTAAATTAAATGTAATTCTTTTTGTTTTAGTAATTAACATTTTAACTAATAGTAATACCGGTACATGAAATAAATTAAAAATACTGTTTCCGTGTCCTCTTTAATTTATAGGTTCATTGTGTTGGACTTAATTAGTAAAAATTAATAATACTTAAGCCTATAATAAAATAATATTAACAATTTAAAACAATTATGTTATCACTAATTCCTACGTGATTATTACTAACTAAAATAATAAATATCCGTTTCACAAAAAGAACATCCATTCAACTTCAGTATTTTGTATTTGCATAGTCCCTTATCTTCCAAACAAGAAAACACAAAAATTATAGATCTCTAAAAACATTCATTGGAGATTCACAAATTGTTTGATGTAAATATGGTCTACTCATATCTTAGTCAACACATTTTGAAACTGTCTAACATTTTGAAACTGTGTATAGATAAGAACAAGATGTGTAAATGTAGGTTAAAATGTTATTTTAATATGATTAATTGGTAATTGTTTACTATTTCTTTATCAGAAGCCAATCTTCCCATACTGAGATATGTTTCGTATTTATGTTTTCTAACTTTGAATTAACATGATTAAATGCACGAAAAAAAGAAATTTACCACAAAAAAAAATGAAAATAAAAAATAATAATTCGACCACGCAGCTGGACCGCTGACGTGAGTTGAGCAAATTTCCAAAATTAAGTTTATATGCCTATGTTTTAGGGTTTCAACCAACAATTTGGGAAATAGGTCTACTCACGAAGGCGTTGAACAGCTGTCTGTGTGTACGCAATATATTAGTAGAATTTGTTTCCTCCTAGTGGCCTCGCGAGTTTGCACCACTTGGCTTCGAACCGTTTACTTTTATGGTATTTTACGTTTTGGTCGATTTTGGGGGAACCAAGCGAGCTATAAGGTCGCGTAAAAAAATTAAATATGCAGATTAACATCCTACATTTATATTTGTAGAAAAAACTCTAAAAACATTTCATTCTCGTAGTAAAAATCTCAAAAAATAGTTACTTCCTGTCAAAAAACGTACTTCCGGTTACTATAAAAACTATAAATGTAGGATGTTATTCTGCAAATTTTGTTTTTTTACGCGACCTTATAGCTCGCTTGGTTCCCCCAAAATCGGTCGAAACGTAAAATACCATAGAAGGACCCGGTTCAAAGCCATGTGGGGGATTCTACCGTGGGGTTGCCGTGCGAAGCACGCAATGCATTGTGTATTGAAGATACTCCCAATATGCGGAATGGCGTGCAAACCATTTTGCAGCTATTCAGCACTGTCGTTGGTTTCCCAAATTGTTGGTTGAAACCCCAAAACATAGGCCTATAAACTTAATTTTGGAAATTTGCTCAACTCACGTCGGCGGTTCAGCTGCGTGGTTGAATTATTAACACTTTGTGAGAAAATTTTATTAGTAAATTTTGAAGGCCTAAAAGGCATAGTAAGAAACATTTTAAGGCAAAAGCCAGATAATAAATACAGTATATTTTGTAAGGACTTGAGAGAGATAGAGTATTTTATGTTAAAAAGGGTTATTAACAAAAAATTAAAAAATAGGAAATGTTAAATAAAGTATGACTCAGGAACTAAACTAGATAATTGAAAACGGGATATAATCAGATAGAGCTTCAGCTACAAATAAAAAGAAGAAAAAGTGCAAAAATCGTGAACGGCCGTAACAACCGAACGCGACGTCGTACGACAACGAATCGAGTTCTTTTCCAGTCCAGAAGAATAGAGGATAATATTTTAGAAAACCGTCCAGAATCGGTTTATAGGAACGGGAGTTATAAGATTTCCGTAAAAATGGGTTAATTAAATCAAGGTCAAAACTAACAGGAAAGAAAGTCAACTCCGCAAGACTTGGATCACAAAGAAGGGCTGATAGCCTAGACACGCCCAGCAAGCAATAGAACTATATCAATTAGTGAAACGGCATAATTATAGTTTCATCAAAATTAAAATTTTAAAATAAAAGATTATTAAATTAACTACCGGTATCCTGAGAGCAGGAAAAGTAGTTCAAAAATTCTCCTTCAACTCCTTCAATAAAAAAGTTATAAGTAATAATGGAAATTGAGGTAATTTTCCGAACCGAAATGGCAACATTTTTATCTCAATGATGGGAGAATCCAAATTGTAACCACGGAGAACTCACGGAAGATAACCACGCTTTTCAGGAGAAAAAGTCTGTTAAAATCATCAGTAGTAACCAATGTGAAAGTGACGTACAATATAACGAAGTATTCGTATGCCTAACACGATACTTCCGTTCAAAATTTTATAAATGATTTAAAGTAAAGTACAGTAAAGAGGAAAGGAAATCAACGCATTAATGAATTTATTAACATAAACGAGACACCATAGAATCGGTTGTCACCTCCAGGACCATCAGCGAACTTTGCCAGCTGAAGTGTTATACCTCAGATACCTTATACACAGGTATCCAGGTTCTCCAGGACAACAGATAAAATTCCAGGTTTTCCAGGAAGCGTATGAACCATATTTAAGCTTTAGAGGGGGAGTTGTCATGGTGCTCATCTAATGATCTTACCACTAGTTTATCTTTCGGTTTTATGAATGAAACTAAGTTTGCGAGCATGCGACATCTGTGTATAAGGTATCTGGGGTTATACCATTCAAAACCCTAGGAGGAATCCAGACGTACAACAAATGGGAATATTGCAGGGTGCCTGCGACTGCAGATCACCAGGAACCAGGAAGTCTTCCAGACCTAGTGGACCATCCAGGAGGAATCTAAACTTACAACAAAAGGGACTTTATCTTGTGCCTGCAAATTTAGCATAACAGGAGCAGAGATCTTCTATACCTGCAGGAACATCTACTGGAACGCGCACATTTAAACTCTTTCAAGGTATAATCACTGACATCCTACTAAATCAATATATTTTACAGCATTGGGGTTGTAAAGCCTTTAGTAAAATAATTCTGGGGAAACATACAATTTGTAATATTAAATTCATTTCAAATATCTTTCTCTCACAACAGAACAGCCTACGTTTATTAAAATCATTTAAATAATTGTGTATATAAAAATAAAGGTTTGAATATAAGAAGATATTATTTTTTAGTTATTATTAGATATTGACAAATTGTTTAATGTAAATGTATATCAATTTTGAGGTTTAATTAATTTGAAAAAAAAAATAAGAAATTTCTTTAAAACACATAATCTGTTTTATTTCTTAGTAAATAGTCCTGAATATTCAGACGATCGGAATATATGAGTATAAGTATTAGAATAGAGTATAACTTGCTATAACGAAAGTACAGTGTTCTCCAATAAACGGCACGATCCTGACAAGAGTTGATGTTCTAACATTGAAAAAATAAGATAAATAATTTGTTTTAAATAAGTAAGGAATATTATCCACAAGGTAATTTTGTTGATCCATATTTTGCATGGACTTTAAAAAAAAACTTTGAAAGAGCACTGTGCCAGTCACAATCGTGATTTGAATACCAGTCAAAATATTGCGTGAAACTGTCTAGCTGTGTTTGTTGGGCTGTGCAGTCACGGACATTGTCAATGTATTTGTTCACATATATTTAGCAAAAATATACCGTACTTAGCTTGTAATAATAGATATTAATTTCTTTATGCCTGACTTGCATTAATGATGTATGATGATTTTCTGGACCTTGTTTAGTTTACAGCCAAATAATAAGTACCGTATTTAAAAATAATATTAATGTTATAATATACTCCTATTTTACAAATCTTTTGTGCCGTTATTCAAGTTGTGCGCCACCAGAGCTATTACGTTCGTCAAATACTCTGTATTACCGACCAGCAATACAAGTGCTTAGTAGTTCCTTTTTATCCCGCAAGGTGACACCACTCAACAGCACCCACCAGCTGTTAGCAGACATGCGCCTTGGACCAACTTTAGACAAGGCATGCATTTCAGTTGAAGTAGCCATTTTTTTTATTCCTTTGGCGTTCTGAGAAGCAACGCCATGCGTTTCGCTTGTAATGCCGTTCAAAAACTTTAACCGTTTGGTAGTTAAATTGTAAAATGTTATAGTCGTGTGTTTATTGAACGACACTTCAGTGCGCTATTAAATAACATGCTTTATTTTTAAAGCCTTTTCAATAAAACACCAGGTATGTCATAAGCAATATTACCAAATCAAAATGTCTTAGCGTGTTCATTTTTGCTTATTAAACATTAGCCTTATAAGTTATTGCCAAGTTTATATTTAATATTATAAATAATATTTCAAAATTATTAAGTGTATTTTTAATATTTATCTAATTCAATTTTTGATTCTTTGAGTACAATTAGTGTAACTCTTGCCTAAATTCAAACCTAAGTCTAGGTTAAAGCAAATTGTGTAACCATATTGTTATAACTTGAAAGTCATAAAGTAAAGTAAAGTAAAGTTGTGTAACTTTATTATCTTATGGTCATTCCGTTTTGAGGAAAGTCTGAAACATATGAACATATTCACATAGTTTAACATGACAAATGGTAACAGGTTAACTAATTTTAAATCTTGAATTACCAATTAACAAAGTTATTCTCAACCTAGCCTGTTAAACACTTATCAAAATAATATAAAGGCAAACTCTTTAAGCCTAAAGTCTGTTCACAATGTTTTTGGTTTTAAAACCTACCATAATTGCTAAAACCATGTTCTTTTGTTTTACATGCAATGTATAACTGGTGCAAGATGGAGGGTTAAATATGTTCTTCTGCAATTAAAAAAAAAAAAACATTACCTTCAGACCACCGATACAACTCTTTCTGCTTAATTTCGCCGACAGTGCCTAATAATTTACTGTAGTTACACACAATTTGCTATCTATTAGTTTAAAACATAGCTATGAACTAAACAATAAACTTGTAATTAAATCTGCAGTCAACATTACTCATAAATTATTTATTGAATAAGTCGTATAAACATTGTTGTCTTTCTTAGTGTTAATATATAACAAATGTCTTTATAATTTAATTTAATTGGGAGGTGCACTATAGCAAATTTTGGAAATACAATCCTCCAGGGATTTTCAGTCAAAATTTAAAGTTTTTTTTTTATTTATTAGATGAGAGACAGACGTCTCATCAAATTGTTAAACGCCATTATTTTTATTATTTAATTTCACTTAGCATTAAGGTTGGCCAACAAAATAAATGTTACCTATTAACAAATCCATGGTACAATGTATCTAATTTTGTGATTTTGTATAATTAATAGAATTGTATAAATTTGTATTTATTATTAATGGGGAGGGATTTTCAACTTTTATTTTTTTGGGGAGGAATCTTTTAAACTTAACAAAATTAATATTGTAAAGCTAAACTTTTCTTAAATTCTTTTTTTTTTGTAATTAAGGGCGTATAAATTTATCACTTTGTAATTAAGGGCATGTCATTCTTTTTTAATATATATTTAAAATATTTTTTTTTGGTTTTGGTCAATAAATCAAAATCCAATTTAACTTCTTCTTTATTGAGTTGACCTCAATATACCAAAATAATATTTGTGAGTGATCGGCTAAGACATTTCTTCAGTTTGGCGAGTATTATTTTTTTGAGGTAAGTCCTTTGAACATGTCCAGTCTATGTGGTCCAGTATAGCTTCCACATATATTTAATTGTCCTTATCCGAGACTGGTACAAAAACCCTGGTACAATAAAAACGTTAAAAAATTTGGTCGCACAATGTTAATTTATAAAATATTTAGGCATTACATAATATAATATTTATATAAATTTATATAATAATTACATAAACATAATAATACGTTCTTAAAAGATCACAGTATAAAAACATAGCAGTAGGCCTAATCATATTTCGTGAACAGTTTTCAGTCCAGTTCATCGATGCCACTCATTGTGTTGGATTCGTTATCACTGCCTTCACTGTCACTGTGCAAAGAGATAACAAAAGATTCAATAATTTTATCTGTTCCACTTTTCTTGTACAATATACTCGTTTTCAGTTTTTCGAACATGGTCGCATTTAGGTAGCCAGTCATGAGCACCCATATTATATATCTTCTCTTCACAAAGTGTTTTCACATTGGACATGGAACATGTGGTATTCTTTTGAAACAAACCCCTTTTTTATCGGCCCATATGAGTTTGATGAGATTCAGATCCGGATGGTAAAGAAAGAGACGAAGAACATCGTGACCTTTTTTCTCACTATTTCATCGATGAGATAACGTTGATGTGTTGGCTTGTGAAGCTGGATAAGTTTGTAGGTACAACTCTGGCACAAACATATTGTCAGAAAATGGAATTCCGTGTTTGGTGAACCAATCTTTCATCTCCTATTTACTGCTTTTAGAGGTAGGGGCTTTATAAATCTGGCTGTTGTGGTATGACAATGACAATCACGGTTTTGGGCTCCAAGTTTGGTAACAAATTTTCTTTTAGCCACTTTGAAAACATTTTTGTGTTGACATTATCGTGATAGTCCCCAGTGTGACAACTTGCTTTCCACATTAGCAGGGAGTTTGGTTCGAATCCCTTTTCCCCACCAGCGTAATCTATTATCATTCCGTCTCCTTTAGATACCGTTACTTTGACTGACTTTGACACCACCTTGGTTGAAGTCATCGGACCAAGATATATACTTTCAGCAGTTTAAGATAGTAGGCCTACATAGGTTTCATCAAGAAAATGATTGGTCTCCTACTTTCTCTGTATCGTTTTAAAGTCCTGTGGCATTTTTCTCTTACAACTTTTGTTTCGATTGACGATTTTCTATTCTTTTGATTTTTTCTCCACTTAAACCATATTTCTCATAATATTGCCCTTAAACTAGAGAGTCCACCCTTGAAGTCAATCGATTTGTGAAGTTCGTCCAATAATAGTTTGGTTGTGTGCTGTTTCTTTTCTTCTAATAACACTTTTGTCGAACTCATCAACACCTTTAAAAGACTTTTTTCGGTTTCAGATTTTATTTGGCATTGCAAATGATCTCACTTCCTCACTTGAGTTAAGCTTTTTTAGTCCACTATTAATTTTCGTCACTACTCTTTGAGCAAAACCAACCGCAGCTGAAGTTTTAAGTTGGCTAACGGAATGCTTTATTATTTTTAGCCTCACTTTTCATAAAGCTATACACATTTGATATTATCTCATGTCCCTGGCTGTGAACAACCTTACCTGCACCTGTTTTACGAATGAAGTTGTCCGATATTTTACAAAAAACACAGCGACCAACCTTACGATATTAAAAAAGCATACGAAACAATAATTCGATATTGACACGTAAACAGTGAAGACCTGACTGAGGAGTTAAAGTGTATTGTGATTGGTTGTGATGTACACTATTCAATCTCAGTGAGACATCACATATCCGGGCAAGGTTAGTATATAGAAGGTTGCCTAAGACACGCCTAACCCCCAGCCCACTCACCTGCACTGAAGCCCGCGCGCACAGCTGGCTTGGGCCTACATATTTATAGTTATTCGAGCATTTTCTCTGCATCGTTGATTATTTATTTGTTTGTCGATTCTTCATATTCATGGATAGTTTTATTTCTTTATTCGTCGTTGGTCTGTACAGGCATGGTGGGATGGTAAGGTCTTAAAAGAGATACGTGATAAGGGCCATATTAGGTTTTGTTATGGTTGTCGATTAATTTATAGGCCTAGATAGATTTTATTATCCTTTTGAGAATCTTTAGAGGTCCAATATATAGTGGAAAGTTTTGCTGTTTAGCCATAACCAAAACGATTTCACAAGTACAAGCTCGTTTTCTTCAAATACACTTATCTTATGTTTTGAATTATTGTATTTTGCAGATCTCTTATTTTGGGTTGATTTAATTCTTGATTTTGTTCATTCTAATTTTTGTTGAATTTTTTTCTTCATTTTTGAATGAATTTTGCAATACTTCTGTCCAAAATCCGTTATCAAGCTGTAACTCGTTGGGGGTGAAATCAGTTGTCTCATGTTGTACTTCATTAAAGAAACTGTTTATAGTGGGTACCCGTAAGTATATAAATTGACCAACTTCTATGATTATTGGCACAATAAGTTCTGAGGCAACGTTTTGTTTCTCTTATAGGGCCTTCTGCCATATTGGACATTGGATGATACAATGGGTTTAACACATGTTTGATATTATTCTCTTCTAATTTACTGGTCCATATAATGCTCTAAATTGTATCTTTAAAACGGTGTCTTCAAATCACATTTTACTTTGAAAACAGCTGTTCTACAGGATATACTGTAAAAGCTTGTAATTGGTCATAGATTTGGCCAATACTCAAGCTTGTTTAGAATCGATTCTTACAGTCTTATTCGATATATCCCTAAAATGTACAATATATAGTTTTAAAAAGAAAACTTCACAGTTTTTATCTATGTCCAATTCAATACATTTAGATTTCATAGGTTGGTACCAATGAACAACAAACCTTTCAACTCTCAGACTCTGAGAATGTCGACCATCCGTAGTTTGATGTTAGTTATAACATTTTGTTTCGTGTTTTTTTTTTATTTTGTTATTACAGTTTATAAAATAGTGTTATATAGTGTTTTAGTTATACATAAATAAGTATAGATTGTGTTTGTGTGAAATTAGGCTTATAATGGTGTTGTAATAAAACGGTAAGAGACGAAATAAGGTTAAATTGCCGATTTGATGTTTTTGAATTTTCATTACAAAATGTAAAGTTATTTGAAACTGGGTAGAATGCTATTCGATTCTACATTTCATTCTCGAATTTTTGGTATAAAAAAAACATTGTTTGAAGTAAAAAATGCCTAGGCCTAGTCACTTTGAAATTAGTCAAGATTTGCAGGTTATGTAGTAAAAACGTTTAAAGTGTTATTTTGAACTAAACAATTGTGAAATTGAAATATATTTTTACATATTTCTATTTATAACTAAATTATAAAACTTTTGTGTATTTCGAAAAAAATTACAAAAATGTTTTACTATTTTTTATGTAGGCATAAAGTTGTTTTTTCCTTCCGTTTCTGAACATTTTTTTGCTTTTTAAGCTAATAACTTTAACAATTTCAAAAGAAACTAATTTATGACGTTTATGTACATATTGTTATTTTAACGTAATATAGTAAATCACTTGTTCCCAGGTAATTATGCCAGCTAGAAAAAAAGTAAGAATTTTATTTATAAACTAATTATAATTTATAATTAAAATTTGATATTATTGTAGTGGACACAAAAAGTTAAGTTGGAGGTTAACGTTTAAAAAATAATATCATTATTACGTACATTCAAAGAAATAAAATTGGAGATTAAAAATGGAAAAAGAAAATCGCAATTACGTAAAAAAATTTGTTTCTTATTTAATTAAAAGAATTACTTTATAACCAAGAAATATGCACATAAATGTTATTCCCGTATCAAACAACTGTATTTCGGGAGTAGCGGCAAGGCACCTCCTCGCACTCATTTAAAAACGATTTCATAATGATGTAATCATTTTATCACAAATCAGTGAATTGGATAGTTTAGACCAATTCATTGGCTACAACTTTCCCGCTGGAAGTTTGTTTATAACTCAAAAATAAAAAATTTCCTCGCTTAGTAACTTTTCTATGTCAGTCTGTGATAACTCTCAAATATTTTCAATTATTAAAATTCGAAATACCTGTTAAAATAAAAAAGTTTTTTATACTGTTAGAATCCGTAGTTTATGTAGATTAAGAATATCTAAATTTTATTTTACTGAGCCTTTCCATCGAGTTATTGCGAGTAAACGCAGCATGGTGACGTCATAGGCGATCAATACTGGGTCACTGTAAATGATCAAAATGGTATAGCCCTTGTTATAGAGCCCTGGCTTTAACCATGCCAGTTCTAGGGTTAAAACATTGCTAGTCGAACCATATTTGTGATGATAATGATGACGTAAATAATACAAATGTTGGAAGTATGGCACTGGCTGTAGGACCGCTACGCCATGTCTTGCAGGTTTCTTCATTGTCCTCCAGAATCCTCTTCGATCACGAATGTAGCTTTCCTCATCGTTGCAAGTCGCAATAACAGCGAGAATCGTAACTACAAAGATTGTTGCATTTTTGTTGAACATGATTGACAACTGAAACATAGAATTAGAAAACCAACAAGGTGTATAATTTCTATTTGACTAAATTTTTCCTGCAATATGCATCTATATTTAAATAATTCAGTAAATAAATTCAAGTAATAATTTATTTTAAAACGCTGATTAAAATCAGCAACTACCTTTGATATAGCACTCTCAGGAATTCAGTCACAATTAGCGCAGAAAAACAATTGAATCAAACTACACTTCCTTCTCATATTATGTTCTTGGAGGTGTTTTTAACGTACTATTAAAATATTTGCCTACTTATAATTTTAAAATGGTAATGCGAATTTCAAATTCATTATTTAAAGTAATATAATAAAATAAGTCAGATTTACTAAATTATTTGGAGATGCTGAAAATAAATTTATATGAATATGAAGTGTAGTATATTGTGATAAGGTGGCTACCAAGATAGCTTAAACAATTTATGGGGGAATTAATACAGTAAATTTGTGCTCAAAAGAGCCCCCGTGGGAAAATTTTGGGGTAGTTTTGATTTCTTCCATTTTATATGTTTTTTAGGGTGCTGAATCCGAATCTGAGATTTGCCTACAAAATTTCTTGACCCAACATTGAAAAAAATTAAGAAAAGGTGAGAAATCTCATTTTTGAGCGGATTTTCTCTTATAGCTTGAAAACTATCAACTTTTCATAAATAATCTCCCTATTCAAAATGAAAGAACATAAAATTTCCTACAAATTTTACTATTTTCTTCTCCGACGAACGGTTTGCGCTCAAGCGCTAGTTGAATTATTGTTGTATTTCGGGTCTCTGCTGGACGAAGACCTCCTCCTGATAAATCCTGACACCCCAGGTTCCTCAGGTGAGCTGACGGACGCTACCAAGCAGTTGGTCTCGCTCAAGGTGGAACAGAGGCGTCCTAGGATGTCCAAATCAGATAGGAGGCGTGCTCTCAAGGCCAAATACGGCAGGGAGTATGATCCCAAAAAATTTAATAAGCGTAAGAACAAAGGTGCTGCCTCGACAGCTGCCAATGTTCCCGCACTCATGGAAGAGGGTCAGAAGTGCTGCAGAACCGATGCTCCAACTCCCCCTTCTACTGAAACACAGAGGAAGAGACCTAGACAATCTGGTGAGCACGGTGCATCGACATCGGCGTAACCTGGATCATCGTTTAAGGAAGCTCTCTCCTCCATCAAAATGGCAGTTGTGCCCAAATGTTTTCCCGAAGAAAAATTCTCCGAGGAACAGGGCACAACATTAGAAAATGCCATTATGGACAAGTTCGAGTGTCTGGAGGACGGCTCATACCCAGTACCTAATTTTGAGCTACGCTTACCTGCCATACGATGCCAGTACACCTTCTCCAACTAGAGACCTGGAACTCCTGGTGGAGGCTTCAACTGTCAGAAGGCAGCAGCTTCTGGTGGGGTGCGACGCCAACGCGCATCACCATCTAGGATGAGGCAGCACTGACATTAATACAAGGGGTGAGTCATTACTAGATTTTCTCTTGTCTAATAACTTACAAATTGTTAATGTAGGCGATACACCGACCTTCTCCAATAAAATCAGGAGTGAGGTCATAGACATTACCTTTTGTACATAAAATACAGCACATCTGATTAGGGACTGGCACGTGTCAACAGAAGCCTCCCTGTCAGATCACAAGTACATAATGTTTCAACTAGACAACACAAAGCACTATTTAGGGATCCGAGGGCTACCGACTGGGGGTCCTATTCGGATCAGTTGTCGGCGGTACTCGGCTCCATGACAGGGGCGATTGCAACCTTTCCAGACGTGGACCGAGTGGCCTCCTCACTTCAGGAAGCCATAATGGACTGCTATCTCGATAACTGCCCTCTGCGATCTAAAACTGGTAGATCTAATACCAGATGGTGGTCTCCGGACCTTGGTCGCAGAAGGAAACAATTAAGAAGGCTGCTTAATGCCTCCTAGCGGAGCGGTGATTGGAGGGAGTACCATCTAGCTCTCACATCATACAGCAAAGTTATTAGGCAAGCCAAACTTGATTCCTGGAAGGCATTCACCAACAAAGTGAATAGCCAAAAGGAGGCAGCTAGACTGCAACAAGTAATGGCTTCAAAACCTCATAATCCTGTGGGCACCTTAAGGAAGCTGACAGGAGGTTA
>JAGFPH010015297.1:0-21529 GCA_018207615.1 Philaenus spumarius | reverse complement strand
AAAAAGACTACAGTCAGTTGAAACGTTTTATTTTGTAAAATATCTGTTATAAAAGAATAACAATAACTGTTACTGAATTACACTGTTGAGTGTTTGAATAACACAGAGAATAATTCGATCACCCAGCTGAACCACTGACCTGAGTTGAGCGAATTTCCAAAATTGAATTTATATGTTTTAGTGTTTCAACCAACTATTTGGGAAATTGGTCTACTCACATAGGCGCTGAATGCGTTTACGAAATATATCAGTAGAATTTGTTTGCACCTCGGCCACGCGCTGCTTCGTTTCGTTCCCGGAAATATTCGCTTTGCTCGCAGTGAACAAACTCACTTTTTATGGTACATTTAGGGTACTTTTGTAGTATTTTACGTTTTGCCCGATTTTGAGGAAACCAGACGGGCTATAAGGTCGTGTAAAAAACAATACTATCGGAATAATAATGATAGTATATTTATGTTTTGGATAAAACTCCAAAACAATTACTTAGGGTCAAAAAATGTGCTTTCAGTTGTTGGATTTTTGGCTAACGAACTCGTTTGAGCGACTTAGAAAAGAAACGTGTGGTCCGAATTTTGACCAAATCGGACTTAAAATATGACCGTTAGAGTGGGAACACAGATATATACACAATTTTCAATGCCCCCAGAAAACGTGTTCTGTGGACCATGACCGGTACTCATCGATCACTCCCGACTTTAGGTATCACCATTCTAAGGGAATTAGCTAATAAATAATAAGAATTTCCAAAGTATTGATTATTAATGCATGGAATACATTAATTATGGTCGGAACACTTATTAATCGTATTCAACTTGCGTTTGACTACTTTTTATATCGTCTTATATCCGCCTTTGTTGACTTTTGGGGTCAACTGTTAATCTTAACAAACTCAACTTTGCACTCTAGATACACAAACAACTGAATTACCATAGCAACTGAATTGGCAAATTTAGAATTAGGCAATTATTCTTCACAAACAACATTTTTTTAGGTTAGGTAATAACAACCACAATCAACGAACAAAGAGGCATACTACATCATAGTTCAAATACCTATCACTCAAAATTATGCCAACTTTATTCGGCCTATTTGACCAGTTTGAAATATTGATTTATCGTATCACATTTTTGGTCATATTTTATAACTTGAAAATTTCCTTTCTTCTGTATAAAAATAAAAAATCTCTGTCCTAATCAATTGTCATTCCTGTGCAAATATCGTAGTAATATAATAATTGGTTTGCATTTGCTTAACAGAGAGGGTTTGTGAGCGAAGCGAGCAGGGAGTGGAGCCCTCTAGTAATATTTTTATCATTAGATTATAATACGTTACATTGTATGTTACTATCAATATAAATATAGTGTTAACGACTCTAGTGCAGTCAACTTGTTTTGTGTACACTTTAAAATACAATGTGCATTTATTTCTGTTACAGCAATAAGTGGATGCCGATTCCCTGGAGCTCCAGCACACTCCTCAGTGTTTTTCTCAAACACCAGCCTTGCAGTCGGTACTGTGGCCACTTACACATGTGAAAGAGGTTTCGAACTTTTAGGTCCTTCTCGCAGAGTATGCACCCAAGACGGACAATGGTCGCCGGAAGGAATACCTTTCTGTGGTGAGTGTATAAGGTTTTATATCTTAATGCAATTCGTAGATACTGATATGCACAACGAAAGGTTGTTGGAGCTTCAGAAGGATTCTGCAACATTAAATAAACCGGAGAAGGGGGTTTGCTCGCTAGCCTAGGGTTCCGTAAAGTCTGCTGTGTAAATACTGAACGAATTGTTCTTAATCTCTAAATATTGTAATAAAAACACGGCAATATGGGCCTACACCTTAGATAGCTTGTTCTTTAATAATCTTATGTTGTCTACCTCTTTTCACGCCGCGCCGTACATCCATCCTCCATATTAATAAAAATGTAAATGTTCGTTTGTTCAAAATCTTAAATCTCCAAAGTTCTTCACTGCTTTGAAATTTTGTTGCTCTACAGACATCCAGACGATGGTCTATTTCAGCCCACACGTGGTACGACATTTTCCTTGTTGCAGTGGAGACTGCATATCTAATTCTTTCTCTTAGATGAGCCAAATTTCGAATCTTTAACGTTGCAAACAAATAAACGTGAATCATTTGATTTTTATACTGTAACTTAGATTATCAGCTAAGTAAGTATAATACATTATAACAAGCATTATAACGTTTATAACAAGCAGCAGATATCCTCGATTAGAAGTTATAAATACAGAAAACTGTAGCAAAAATAAGGACACGTTCCCAGCGCCGGATTTACCATTAGGCCAACTAGGGGCTCAAGGGGCCGCAATACACAAATATATGACCATTCTGAAACAGATTCGAGTGCACAAACTTTCTAAAAGATCGACCTTTACAAATTTTTAATCCATTATATTAGCTTCATTTTCTTTGAAAATTCATTTCGCTGCTAGTTCTTTTGTTTACAAAACAACAGATTTACAATGGTAGGTGTGTAAAAATAGTATTTTTCTCTATCTACTACTTTAGGACGTCTTTTCTGCCATAAACATTTCCTTTCGGGACGACAAAGTGATACTTTACTTTAGCTTGTTTAAGAATAACAACAGTCTTATAGTGAACCAAACTAGTCAGTTACAGTGATATATATCGATTTGTCAAAACATTTATTTGAAGATTTATAAAAATATTTGTAAATGTTTGAACAAAGGCCTATGTTCTAGAAAATTCAAAACAAAAAATGTAGGTTTTGGTAGAATGGTCTAATTTTGTGTATGTTTATATGAATGTGTCTGTTTAACAAATTAAAAATATTTCCCATGCATAAATACGGTTTTTTTTTCATCCCACTTCTACAGTTCAAAGAAAAAATATAAATAGTTTTGTTTTCAGATTTTACATGATTAAAAATATAAGCAAGGATAAGTATTAATTATTTTTCAAATAATTATAAAGTAGATTTAAGTTAATTGGCTAAAAACAAAAAAAAACCCAAATAAGATTTTTTCAATCCATAAATACAAATGTTACGATATTTTTATAATCTAAGAACATATAAATTCACTGATTTAAGCCTTGGTTCTTTTGGGTATTGCCGCAATTGGTTCAGACACAAAGAACTATCTTCGCGAAAGACCAACAATTTACGACCGGGAATTTTTTCGGGGAATCGAGAGATGAAGATAAAGGGGTGGCAAGTGAAAACGGGAAATTTTAAGAACCTAAGCGTGGAATTTAGTAGTAGGCTAAGGGCAGCACTGCCCTCACCTCAATTTATAAAGTATTTCAAGAGATTAAAAAAATATTTCCAATATTTTTAGTTCATACTTTTTTAACCCCCTACGCAAACAGAGGGGTGTTATAAGTTTAACGTGTTTGTCTGTGAAATCGTAGTTCATAAACGGATGAACGGATTTTGATTTAGTTTTGTTTTTTAAGGTGACTTGATCGAGAGTGTTCTTAGCTATGATTCAAGAAAATCTGTTCAGACGTTCTAGGGTTGTTTATATTTAGACATTAATTCAGTTAACCTACATAGTGACTGAATATTGGTTTACATTGCTAGGTTTTTACGCGGGAAACCAGACATTACGAGAGATGTACGAATTCTCAGAGAACAGAGAAAGCAAGATCAACGACACTATGTTGTGACGTCATATTTCTGTGAACTTGTTTCATTCAGGATCCGCTTCTTCGTGACGACAACGAAGAAAGTTTTTAACAGAAATAACACTTTTTCGTGATCATTATTTGGGCGGTGTGACGGGTTAGCGATAAGGAAGTAGGAGTCCTAGTCGTGAATTTCGAGAAACGTGTGATGGAATAATATGAATAACACCTCCCGCGTAGTACAAAGTTGAATGACATGTTTGTGTTGATATTTTACTTTCAAGCCGGGTTTTGTATCAACGGTCAGTAATGCAGAGCTTTCCGGCATTGTGGACTTAAGGCTCGACTCCCTAAATTCAAAACGGCGAAGTTGGCAAGCAATTTCAATGTTAAAATAACCTAAACATAACTTCAGTTTTAAGCATATTTTTGTGTTATTTTCGTCAAAAAACGAAAGCTGTATTTTTTTCTTAAAGTAAAATAGATTGTGGGTGTTGATTGCTAAGGTTTTTTGCATTATCTCTTTTTGCAACTGAGTAAAAAATTAATAAAGTTTACTATTTTCTACTATTTATATCATACGTTTATGAAAAGAATAAAGCGTTTTTTGAAACTGTATTCAGCAATCAACATCCGCATATGACAGTACTTCAAAATGAAACCAAATTTTTAAATTTATTCCACGAATTAACGGAAAAAATTACTTATTGTGTAGCATTGCTCTTATAGGAATCATATTCAATATGGCGGATAGGGTATCCTCCCCTTAAACACTGGAAAGTTCTATACGTTTTAAACCCTCAATGATACCCAAACTTAGGTGTGGCTGGCTGCAACTAACGCTCGATAGGAACAGTCGATGAATAATTAATTTCTTATAGTAGTATTTTTAAGTTATTGCACTCTCAATTTGGATGCGTTGTGGTAAAAACGGGAGCATGCCAGTCAGTAGTTCTGTTAACGTGAACAATTAAACTAAAAATAAATTATGCCTCCTGTGCCTAGTAGGATGCGAAATAAAACCTTTCAACTCGGAAAGTGGTGTTTAAAGTATATAACTTATAAGTTTGTAGTGCTAAATGAAGTTTTTTTATGCTGTTGTTAATTTAAAATAGTTTTAGCAACCAATTAGCAAACTATATTAGCAGTTAATGTTTTAAAGTCAGTAGGAGTAACTTCTATTAATTCTAAACCACTCGATCAGCACCTCTTTACTTTCCTTGCAAATATGGGTATAGCAGGTACTAGCCCAAGGTCATGTGTTACATTTTTTAGCACTCGATTCCTTATAAAATGTTCTACATTTTTTAGATTTCGAAATAAATGACGTGCAATAATTCAGCTGTTGTAAACTCAAACTTAAATGGAAATAGGTGAACAAATTTAGCTTGAAATAATTTGATCACGCAGCTGAAACACTGACATGAGTTGAGCGAATTCCCAAAATTGAGTTTCTATGTTTTAGGGGAGATTTGAATACTCACGAGGGAGCTGAATAGCTGCCTGCGTATACGAAATATATTTGTAGAATTTGTTCGCATCTCAGCCTCCTGCGGCTAAGACGCTGCTTCGTTGCCAGTTTGCACATCGACCTTGCGGCCTCGGATTATGGACTGCTTTCCTTCACTCGCATTAAACAAACTCGTTTTGCGAGGTAAAAAGTACGAGATACTTTTATTGTATTTTAAGTTTTGATTTTGGGAAAACCTGGCGGGCTATAAGGATGTGTAAAAATGCAAAATGTGCAGAATAAAATCCTATATTTTTTAGGGGGTAAAACAAAACAAAAAATGTTTATTGTAGTAAGAAAAATCTAAAAAAATTAGCTTCCGGTTGTTGGATTTTTTGTTTAAAGAATTCTACCGAGCTACAAACCAATGTGTGTACAGGAAGTAACTATTTTTTGAGATTTTCGTACTAAAATAAAACATATTTGGAGATAAATATAAGAGATTATTCTGCATATTTTGTTTTTTTTTTCACGACCTTAAATCCCGTCTGGTTCCCTTAAAATCGATCAAAATTATCATAAAAGTACCATACAATACAAAGTGAGATTGTCCATAATTCGAGGCTTCAGGGTGTAAAGCAGGGCGTTAGTTGGGGTTGGAGGCAGAGTTGCAAACAAATTCTACCAATATTTTTCGTACACGCTGGTAGCTATTCTGCGCCTTCGTGAGTAGACCAATTTCCCAAATAGTTTGTTGATTCCCTAAAACATATAAACTTAATTTTGGAAATTCTCTAAACTCACACCAGCGCCAGCAGCGGTTCAGTTGCTTGATCGTATTATTTTTCAGTTGAAGAACATGAAAACATCGTTACGACTTTTCTCATCCATTGACTGTGCAATATAGTTTTCTTCTTTTTTTTTTTGCAAAATTGAGTGTTGTATGGATATTGCGAAAATGTATGAGTAGGCTATCTCTAACACCACTCAAGTTTTCGAAAATGTATCTACAATGATTTGGGAAAGATTGTTGGGGGGGGATAGCAACATTTTCAGAAGTATCTTAAAAACTAGGTACCACAAAATTATTTAAAAAAATAAACTCCCCCCCACTCCACACGGCAGTGTCATAATAGGTGCCATATTTAGCCCACCCGAATGTACACAGAAATAAGTTTTAATTAAGCTTTTCAAAATGTAGATCCTTTTTCTGTTTAGTCCGACTTTGACAAACTTGAAGGCCTATAATGACTCCGTCTTTCGTTTCACGATGTAAATATTTTTAAAATAAATAGTACTCGGATTGAGTTTTTGTAGTAAGATTTATTTTTTGTTACATTTACGTTCAGCCTTGTTTATATTTAACGATAATAGAAGGAATATGCTATTCAGTATTGCACAGTTCGTAAATACAAGTTTCCCGTTAAGTAGTTTTTGAGTTAAAGTGTTGCAAACAAAAATTCTCGAACACATTTTCTTTTTATAATCAAACTTATGTTAATAGCTAGACGACGACAAGCAGCTGATATTCCCGATTAAAAATTATAAATTCAGAAAATCGTAGCGAAAACTAGGGCATGCTCCCTCTCCTTGGTTTACATGCAGGGTTTTTACGCGGGCAACGAGACATTATGAACGATGTACGAATTCTCAGAACAGAGAAAGCAAGATCAACGACACTATGTTGTGACGTCATTGGCCTATGAACTTGTTTGAAACAAGATCAGATTCTTTATAAAAACGAAGGAAAGTTTTATTCACAGAAAATAAAAAAAATAAGAATACAGTTAGTCAAAACGTAAGTGTTTATATGCGTTCTAGTCGCGCTACAACGTCTTACTAATGCAATAGCATAAAGTTAGCCTTCTCAAGATTGACTCAGTTATTTTTAGGAATAAGGATATTTTTCGTAAATCCTTCTGGACTGCAGTTAGTTAGTACGGAACAATTGGCCGATCAAACTGATACTCTTCGGTTTATTAGCGAATTTCCATAGAAAAAATGAGCTATTGCAGTGAGATCTAAGTTCGGGAGTGGTCAATAAGCACCGACCATAGTCCCCAGAACACGTTCCGGGATGCCATACAATTTGTATACATGTGTTCGCACTCTAATGGCAGCATTTCCCGTCCGATTTGGTACAAATTTGGAGATGATACCGCTGAAATGTTTTCGGCTATCTTTTTAATCGAAGTTGTGAACATAACCTAGAATTTGGTTTTCAATTGTTGAAGTTAATCAGCTGTTATAAATGTAAATTACTTGGGAATTTCCATTTTACAAATGAGCTACCGCAGTTACTCTTACGGTGAGACCTAAGGTCGGATGTGGTCAATGATGTACCGATCATGGTCCCCAGAACACGTTTTGGGAAGTCATTACAAATTATGTATAAGGTGTGTGTGTGGGTTCACACTCCAATGGCATAACTTTCCGTCCGATTTGGTCCAACTTTGGTGCATACGTTGGTTTTCTAAGACGCTTGGACGAGTTCGTTAGAAAAAGAAATCAAATAACCGGAAGCAACAATTTGTTGAGATTTTTCGTACGAAAATGAAACTTTTTGGGGATTTTACCTTAAAAAATAGATATATTAGAATATTCTGCACATTTTTTTTTTTTTAGAGGCCCTTATAGCCCGATCAAAAAGTAAAATGACATAAAAGTATCCGGTTCAAACACACGTGGGGATTTTGTCTTGGTGGCGATTCTGATCCGAGGCCGATATGCGAGCGAAGCAATCCGTAAGCCGAAGCCACAAGGTCGAGGTGCAAACTCTCAAAGTGAGTGTTTTCGCTGCGAGTCGAATGAAGTGAGGTGCAAACAAATTCTACTATTAGGCTATATTCAGCGCCTTCGTGAATAACCAAATTACCAAATAGTTGGTTGAAACCCTAAAACGTATACATTTTATTTTAGAAATTCGCTCAACTCACGTAAGGGGTTCAGCTGCTTGATCGAATTATTTTAAATATTACCTTTACCATTCCATTAAAAAAATTTATTTATTTTTCAAGTAGCCTATTACAAAAACGAACAGTTGAGAACTTAACTTCAACTGCTAATATTATTAATAGTACGAGTATTTAACAACAAAAAAACTCTTTTTTCGTTTAAGACATGCATCTTAACGTTGTGTTTTCTTAAAACAATTTCCCATGAACTGTAATGCACCAATGCGTGTTACAGTTTGAAATTAAATCATATAATCATACACGACAATAACATATTGCACGACCCAGATCTGCGGTAACGTTACTTCAAAACTTTGACAGGCGGAAACGGTTACGATAAAGCCAATGCACCTCAGTATTGCGATCAATGCCAAAGTAGGCCTGAGTCGGTAACGCGCGTCAGTTGTTGTAGAACGGAATGCCAGTTGGGTCTATAACGGCTTACACCTGCTTCTCATAACGGTTCTTCGGATGTACAAGGTCATATGAAGACCTTGATTCAGTCGAGGGTGTCTGATACCGAGGGGAATCGAGTTGTAGCGTAGGGGAGAATTTGTTATATGAAACAGTAGTCAAGACTCCTTCGTGCTGTGCATGCCAAACCCTTGCTAGCTCCACTCTCGATTAATTGCGGAGGGAATAGTTTAACTTGGAATTATCTTAGGAAGAATGTTTTACTTATTTAAACGACAATCTATATATATTAAAAGAATTTGGTCAAAACCTATTTCCAATCGCCCAGCCTCTCCTAATGGACCGATTTTGATGATTTTTGTTTTAAAATGTGTCTTATTACCTGTAGATATGTCATCAAGCATTTACCGAAGTCCTAGGACATTAGGGCTACGCCCCAGTGGCCCTCAAAGTTTCAATGTTAATCTTATGGAAGGTCAATCTTAAGGAAGAAGAAGAAATATTTCTTTTGATTTTATCAAGGACACAAAAACAGCTGTTCGTATGAAAAGCTTAAAACAGCTGATTTTGATCAACAACTGATTTGGATCAAATCAGTATCAAATGTAGTATTACCTTTTTGAGGTTACATTGACAAACTAAAAACAAACACAAACAAAAATCAACGAAAAATGCTAACTATATTTTAATTCAATTCAAACATTGGTTGTTACAAACCTATTATATATAAAACAGCTAATTTGGATCAAAAACTGAACATAATCATTCACAGATATGTCAAGTCTTATATATTATCATCCGTTCAGCCGCTATTCACCCGAGAAGGAGCCCCGGTATACAATCCTTCAAATTTCCCATGTTAATCTTATGGAGATAATGTTTAATGAGTTTGAGTCAGCTGCCAAATAAAACAGCTGATTTATGCTCGGTCACCTATGTACAAACGAGCCAAAGATTAACGAGATTCTTTATCGAATTTTCCACCTGCGAGCGAAGCGAAGCAGCCATCTGAGGCCGAAGGCCGAGCCGGGGTTGGGACGCGGAGCGTCCAGGGGCAGAGCCCCTAGTCATTTACTATTACACACAATAGAAATCTGACCGTGAATTAGTTAAATAATTCGTAAAGTAATAATAATTCGTGAATCGCTGACGTGAGTTGAGCGAATTTCCACAATTAAGTTTTAGGGTTTCAACCATTTGGGAAATTGGTCTACTTACGAAGGCGCTGAACATATTAGTAGAATTTGTTTGCACCTAAGCATCCAGTTTCGACTCACGAGTTGTTTCGTTCCTCTCGCAGCAAAAAACTCGTTTTGCGAGTTTGCACAGCTTTTGGTTCGGTCTTGGAGGAACCAAGCGAGCTATAATGCCATGTAAATAAACAAAATGTGCAGAATAATAACCTACATGTATTTTTGTAGATAAAACTCTAAAAAACCTTAAAATTCTAGTACGATAAACGTGCTTCGGGTTGTTGGGGGTTTTTTTAACGAAATCGTCCGAGTGAATTATACAACTAATGTGTGTACTAAATTTGGACCAAATAGGACTTAAAATGGGCCATTAGAGTGCAAACACATAAAATATGTGTACATACTATTTATACAATTTTTAATGACACCCAAAAATCATGGGGACCATGATCGGTGCACATTTATTACTCCCGACCTTAGGTCTCACCATAAGGGTCACTGCAATAGCGCTTCTGTTATATGCAAATTCCCTAATAATGCCTACTTTGTTCAAAGTATTATTTGCACAAACGTGACCAAAATGTGGGCATTTCATTATCCATTTGGGCTTCAAATAAATTAACCAGCCTAAGCCTAAAAATCATTCCTTTCTTAACATTGTATAATCGGCCTATATTCCTAAATATTTCTTGATTAAATTTATAGGTATTAAAATGAACATATTGGCACATAATAAAAGCCTGCCCACGATTTGGTTCATTTTGCAAAAAGCTTTTTTTATGAGCAATTTGTCTTCAACAAAAGTAATTTAAATGTGGGCATTTCTTTAGGTGTTTTGGTCTCAGATAAGTTAACTGTACTAGGCCTACATTCTTAAAGGTTCCTTCATTCATTAAATTCAATAATTTTAAGCAAAAATCAATCAATGAAAATCGCAGAAAACGGTATTACATAATATATTATGTTTCTTTATTCATTTATCTCATTTAAGTTATGTATTAGCGAATATTTTACAATGTGGTACTAATGTTTAAATTATCTGGACCTTTAGGTTATATGTTAAAATACCAGCTGGGTACTATTTTTTGCAAATACTGTATCCGACTATGTTATTAGCGAATTTCCATAGGAAAAATAAGCTATTGCAGTGACTCTTATGGTCGGGAGTAGTCAATCCACTAGCAACTAACTTAGCAAATTTATAATCAGTTTATTACTAGCTGACCCGTGCGAATATTTCGCAAGTTAGGAGTACTTGTCTGATTTAATACGTTCATTTAGTTCAGTTAATTACGTTTATTTATTTACATTTGTTTATAACACTTGCATATGGAATTTAAACAATCGAACTAACAGCTGTTATGTTAGTTAATTAGATTGTTAATAGATGGCGCCTTTTATTAGGAACCTCATGAAGTATAATATCAAAGTTTTTTAATCGATTTTTGTAACGAAAACATGAATTTTAAGCTGTTTGTATATTTTATATTTTTCGTCAATAGCGGGAAACATAAGCTTTAAAATTGTGCTCGGATAATTAATTTTGGTGAAGAATTAAGGGAGATATCGCTTAGCTAAAAAAAACATCTTTGAGAAATAATATAATATATCTTCACAACCAACAGCTTTGTTAGGTTAGATTAACAAACTAAAAGAAAACATAAACAAAAATTTACGAAAAATTCTCACTGTATTTTAATTCAATTCAAACATCTGTTGTTACATATTATAAATAAAACCGTTGATTTGGATCAAAAACTTATCATAATTTTAGGTTAGGCCTATTACAAAAAAAAAAAAAAAAAAAAAACACGTTTAATTGCAATTGTTTTGGTAAATTTAGAATCAGGTAATTATTCTTCAAACTAACAGTTTTTTTAGATTAGTTCAAAGCAATCAAAAGGCTTACTGCGTTACAAGTCAAACGTCTGGTGTTATATATTATATTGTTTTCTTTAGTTGGTAATATCAACATTTGTTTGAAAGAAGATGTCCTACTGACTGACTGATTCATAATCAACGTACAGCCAAAACTGTGATAGCTAGAGCATTAAAATGTTAGAGTACCTTCATACTGGCCTTTATGTTGGCGCACTTAGAAAGTATTTTGCAAAATATTTGTTTTTAAGCAACTGATTTGGATCAAAAGCTTAGCAACACAATTCTAGGCGTGGCCTATTCAGAACCAACACATATTTTGTTGAATGCATTTACATTCATTACCATAGCAACCAACTTAGAAAATTTAGAATCAGTTAATTATTGTTTACAATCAATAAAAGAAGAAGTCCTGACTGACTGATTAATAATCAATGTAGAGATAAAAATATGATAGCTAGATCCTTAAAATGTTCTGGGTACTTTCACTCCACTATTTAGTGGCACACTAAGAAAGTGTTTTGCAAAATATTGTGTTAAGGGTTGAAAATTGTCAAAATACGGGTGTTCACTCCCAGCCCCAGATAAAACAGCTGATTTGAATCAAAAGATTAGCAACACAATTCTAGGTGTGGCCTATTCTGAACCAAAACACATCAATTTGTTGAATGCATTTACCATAGCAACCAACTTAGAAAATTTAGAATCATTTAGTTATTTTTTACAACCAACAGTTTTTAAGGTTAGGTTAAGAAAATAAAAACAAACACAAACAAAAAATCTATGAAAAAGGTTTACTGAATTATAATTCAAACATCTGTTCTTATGCATTACAAATAAAACAGCTGATTTAGAATAGATCATAAACTTAACAAAATTTTAGGTTAGGCCTATAATAATACGGAACCATCGCACGTTTCTTGAAAGTATTTCGATTTATTAACTTAGCAACCAAATTGGCAAATATAGAACCAGTTAATTATTCGTCACAACCAACAGTCATTTCCGTTTAGTCGCCGCCGGGGTTGGTGAGCGAAGCGAGCAGGATCGGGGCCCCTATTATTATATAAACAATGTTTATGGAACAACGGACTATAATACCAAACTTGTGTTTCTTTTAAATTTGTCTGAAATACATCCAAACGCAGTTCATTCACTGAATGGAAACATAAAAGGCAATGTCAGATTTTTTCAAACAAAAGAGAGAACTGTCAAAGAGAGTAATGTTTTATACATCATTAAAAGGCATAGAAGGTAAAACAGCTTTGTTGATTTTGTTTTTCTAGTTAGTTGTACTACTTGGAACAGGTTTAAGGAACTGGTATACACACAACAGATTCAATACACTGTCTCTTACTATCGGATTTGTAGGAAGCCGTTTCCGTCACTGATAGAATAGTGTCCAAATAGAACTAAGATCTACGACGACACTGAAGTAGACCTATGTCATGTGTAGAAGTTCTCAATCTGAAAGTAGCAATAAAACGGGAAAGGTTTTTTACTAGTTAATTGCGATTGTTTGGAAGCATCGTAGTGCTGAAAGTTTCAAATTTAAACTGATGCAAAGTAATAATAAATAAATAAAGTAATATAATCCAGTACAAGCATTGTTTTTGGATAACCTAATAGAACTCCGATCGAATGCAATATTTCGTTCCACTGGAAATTCGACGATAGTGGCGCTATATATTTCGGAAAAGACGGAAGCTGTGTGAAACACCAATGCTACCAATGATTTCTTCCTAGCGCTACCTTGGTACCTTCGGCGCGATCATGCACTATTTTCCCGACAACCTAATTTTCGCCACACTGCTGCCGTATGGATGCAAGATCTATTTATTATTCATGATCTATGGTACAAGTAACTGAAATAACCAACATTCAGTTCATAAACTATGGAGTTACAATACAATAGACTAAGGGTCAATACAAAAGCAGCTGACACATCATACAACGCACAGATTCCAGAAAAAATAGAGACCATTAAGTTAATACATAGTGTAGCCTCACACCTCACACATGGAACAAACCGAGTTTGAAGAAGTTCGTGCGCGGTTCTCTGATTGGTTCTTCTAGTTTTTCCTTAATAAGTTCAAATTTATAAGGGTTAAGTACTAAAGAGAGATATTAATATTTGAAAGAATTTTGACCAGGTAGTATGAATTTACTTAACAACATTAAAAACTCAATAATTCGACCACGCAGCTGAACCGCTAACGGCTGATGTAAGTATTAGTAGAATTTGTTTGTACCTATGCCTCCAGCTTCGATTCACGCGCTCCTTCGTTCCAATCGCAGCGGACAGACTAGCTTCGCGAGTTTCGACCTCAGTTCAATTGCAATAGCTCATCTTTCCTATGGAAATTCGCTAATGTATATGTACAGGTTCCGTAAATTGCAATTTTAAACAGTATATATGTAGTTTGGTGTTAAATATTTGTTTAAAAACAAAAGATGATTATATAGTTACATTCAGCTTATCAAGCAGTGTATTTTTTATTATAAGTTATTGTATTTTTTATTTAGGGGCATTCAATTTTGGAATTTTCCTTATTTTTCTTGAAATAGGGAGGCAATTTGACAACATAAGTATTCCAAATTTCAACTCAATCGGTCAATTAGATTTTAAGTTTTGCTCGAGACGGAGAGACGAATTTCCCTAATAATGTCCCTAATAATTTTCCAATCAAAGTTCTGAAAGTTTTTAACACCAAAGCAGTTTATTAATTTGTTAATATTATGAATAAGGTGTTGTTGAGGGTACTAATAAAAAAAGCAATTTCGTAAATATTTTTATAACTAGATTTATAAAATTCAAATACAATCTAAAAGTCTTATTGACAGTATAGCATTTTAAGTTACATTTAAAAGATATGATGTTAAAATAAGAATATCATTTTGTCCATTACTTTGAAATGAAGAAAGAAACTAAACTCTAGTTTGGGCCACTCTCTTTCTCTTTTAATAAGCTTTGCAATGGTGTATTACATGCTCTACCTTTACATTTCAATTTGTTAACCTCTAAACCCCCAAAAATCATAGAGGGTCAGATATGTAAAAAAAATGTGTCCTGTTATGCAACACAAGATACATACAAAATTTTGTTAACTTATTTCCAGTAACAGAAATAATAAATGGGGTTGAAGGGACTTATGAACACTCTGTACATGTTTTCTCTGAAAGAAGGTGGGTAACAAAACTAGTGATATGTTTTTTTCAGATATTATTCGGTCTTTAGTTGATCTTACGTGGTAATTACCGGTCGCTGACTATGTGAAAATTAATTCCCTAACACTAATTAATTGCGATGTACTAAATTTCATATACCTTGCTCTTATTAAGCTACCCCGGGGCTTAATTACAAACCTGTATATATGTTGATTGACAGATCCTGTTCAAGTTAAAGTGAATTGGCAAATTTTGTCCAACCTTAAAAAAAAAAAACATTAATGAACTGTTCAAAACACTGAGTTCAGCGGCTTTCTATTCAGCTCACTGGCAAAGTTCTGTTCAGAACACATTCTAAAATTAGCAAAACTCTAGTCTATTCTCTTCTCACCTAAATTATGGAATTGCTCTGTGGGGTAATTCATCAAATCAAATGACTCAAAGGGCTTTCAGTTTACAAAAGCAAGCTGTAAGAATTATGGTTCGTTTTTGCATCGTCATTCTTGTAACCATTGTGATTCATTTAAAAAGATAGGAATTTTAACCTTCTCCTGTATGTAAATTTTTGAAGTAATTTTACCAAGTATAAGAGTTCTGTGACTCGAAACACAGATGTGCATAGGCCTACATTCAATACGCGTCATAAAAATGACTTCCGTGGCAAACAGCACAGATTAAAAGTTTTCGACTGTCTGAGACTGGAGTCTGTTTCATGAACAAATTCCCTGATAGAGTTTAAAGAAACAATGTAAGTAAATGTTTTTAAAAACAAATTAAAGCTGTTTCTGAAGTTTGATGCTTTCTACGACGTGGGGGAGTTTCTTGATGCCAAATTTATTATTTTTGAGATTTTAGCCTATAACTCGTTTGTTATTTGAGCTACGAAAAAAACTAAAAATAGTTTTGTTTGTTATTAAAAGTTTACTTTTTGTTTCTGAATTTTGTATAGTAAAGTTAACACTTTTAGAAATATTTTACATTACAAATTTTAAATGGGCGCCACTTTTGAAGTACTTAAAAGAACGTTATGGGTTTTTGTACATGGGCAAAAGGTTACGTAAGAAATTTGTACACTAAGTTTAAGCTCAATATCTTTTCTATTTCCAAAGATATTAAGTGTTAGTAAAATTATGGTGGATAATTCGAAAACTAAGCACGTCCGGACCTATAATTATTGGACTTTTTTACTATCACCTATAGAATAGCCTGGTGAGGTTTGGAACAATATTTTCTAGACACAATGTATAAATGTATCATTTATCTAAAAAGGTTAATACAGATTGATTGATATAGCTTTAGCCTAGTTTTACTAAAATTAAATTAAAATATTCATAGTGGATAAGATAATATATATATATACAGTATATGCAATTAAGAAACGCATTTTAGTTTTATCCGCACTTTAACTAACGACAACCAGTATTAACTTGTACAGAATTACTAATGTTTAATCAACCAGGAGCGTACAAAAAATATATGATTGGCTGTCAGGATTTCGAATGCTCAGTTTTCTTAACATGTTTAATTTGATTTAATGGAGTTTAGTGTTTAGTTTTTATTACGCTGTTTTTGTTGTCCCTGACTCGTAATTCTGGGTCGTCAGATAGTAAGCATACATAATTAGATACAATTATTGAAACTATCAATCATCAGCCTTTCTAATTGAAACCAGCTTACACAAGAATTAAATTGAAAAACGTTTGCTATTTTTTTTTGTCATTTAATCTTTGGCTTATGTGAAATTTGAACTCAATTTAATTTTTCACCAGAAGTCGTTAAATTAAAAATATCGTAAAACGGTTTAACAAAATTAGATATTTGACTGCTCAGTGACCTGGTGTGTTATCTCTTCTTAATCCATCAGGTGTTGAGTTATTTCAAACAAAAAAATATCGGGGTTTTTAGGCTTTGTAGTATTTACAACGTTTATCTTAAAATTATAAATAAAATAATACATAAAATGAAAGAGCAACTCAAACAGTTTTTTCTTCAATACGAGCCCCATTCCCCACACGACAAACATCGAGTCGATATCAGGGTTTGTCCGAAACCTTTTTTTTTTAGAGGATGGAATCCAAACCATCTCCCTCTCCCTAAACTGCTCACAGGGGAGGTGTAACAGCGTCTAGGGAATATCCCTAATGACTGTAAAGAGTCAATCTGAAACATTACGGGAAAATGTGGTTAGTGGCTCTACTCGAGACCAGCCATCAACGAAATTCCAAGATCCATGCCTAAAACATCACTGGCATACTGAGGGTACCGGAGCTCCGATGAAGGCACGATCCCAAGAACGAGTGAAGAAGTCGGACTGAAACAGAAGAAACAGTGAGAAAATCATTCCCCGAGACCAGGCCGGCAGCCGAACATCATGACCCGTACCTAAACATCAATAGCAGAGGAGTCCCGGAGTTTCGATGAAGGCCCGTCTCGAGTTCAGAAGTGAAGAGCTGACTGTAACAGATAGAACAATGAATTAGCGCTAGTAGAAATCGCTACCCGCAGCCCGACCGACAGTCGGACTACGAGAGACTGGAAGAGAGAGTCCGCCGGCGTTGTGTTGAAATCGTCCGTCGAGAAACGTGGATTGTTCTGGGTGAATTCTCTGCCCGCAGTAACCGACATCAGGTACCAGGAGAACTCCCCAATGAAGGCGTCCGCTAGCGACGATGAGTGTGCGTCAGTTAGTCGTGTTCGATGTGAAGCGCTCCCCGTGATAAAACCATCCTAGGAACTTCAAGGCCCGTCCGAAAACTTCACTGGATGTCTCTCGAGAAGAACAGAAGAAGGCACTACCCCGGGTCCTGCTGTGTTGTGTAGTCGTCCGTGTCCAGAAGTGAAGTGTTGAAGTAAGAGTTCGTCCGAAACCTTGTTCAGTGTGTATAGAGAGTAATTGTCGCAACAACTGCTTCAATCCTGTCAAATCGCAAGGCGACAAACGGGCGATAAACAAGCACTGTCAAAACTGCAAAACACGAAAAACTTTCTGATCATTAGTCGCCATCTTTGCTACTAGCGCTTTTTAACGAAAAAATCAGAGGAAATAGTGCATACAGGTGTACCAACAAAACTGTTTGAGTAGCTCTTTCATTTGATGTATTATTTATAATTAATTGTGAGTTAAATGTAATAAATACAACAATGCCTTAAAACCCCGATATTTATTTTGAAACACCCGGTACTTTTTTGAAATACTTAGCTACAATATAGAAGTAACAAGACTACGGTACCATATTTTTCTGATGTAGCGATGTTGCTGAGATATATATATAATGGATTATCTATAAGAATGATTCACTTTCCCTAAAATTTGAAATTACCGTAAATATATTTCTTGTGCTTTATCTACGGTATAGTACGAACGTTACTTCCTAGCTTAACACGTTCACTGCTAAGGACGCACATGTGAGCTTGACACTGAACATTATGAGAAGCGGCCGACGCACAGTTTATTGCGTGCTTCGCACGCCAACCCGCCTATTGGGAGAATTTTCAATAAACAGAGCATTGCGTGCTTCGCACGCCAATTTAAGCCTATGTGCGTCCGTTTTAAAATATTAGTGATTATTATGTAGAAAAGTTCAAAAATAAAAAATAAAGTAATTTCTACTCATTTAGGCTATAATATAAAAAATAAAAGGTCAGCTCCTAGGATAGGAAATACAAAATTTGCGTTCAGTGAACGTGTTACGAGGAGACAGAGATATGGTAATAGAAATTCTTGAGTAACTTCACTTTCCGCCATATTTATGTACTCTCCTGAAAATGTGTTTATTGTCCATCTATATATACAAGCAGTTAGGTCCTGACTGGTTTTAGAATCAACGCCGAGCAAAACATTCTTAAAATACAATTACAAAAATTTAAAGGTATGTTCTTATGGGGTCATAGGCGCACACTAAAGAAAGGATTTTGCACAATTTTCACTTTAATAGCAACCAACTTAGGAAATTTAGAATCAGTTTATTATTCTTCACATCCAACAGTTTTTTGTTAGGTTATATTAATAACCTAAAAGACATCTCAAACAAAAATCAACCCAAAATACTTACTGTATTGTAATTCAATTAAAACAATAATTATGATGTTAATATATATTATAAATAAAACATCTGATTTGGATCAAAAACTTAACACAATTTTAGGTTAGGCCTACGGTGATCCAAAACACGTTTATTTGCAACCTATTTGTCAAATTTAGAATCAGGTAATTATTCTTCACAACTCAAACAAAAGGCTTACCTAAGTCAAACATCTGATGTTACATATTATATTGTTTCCTTTAGTTGGTAATACCAAAATTTGTTTGAAATGTTGATTTTTGATTATTTAAATAATAACGTTGAAGTTACAACGAATGTCGTAATTTGAACTATTGGGCATGGTCGAGTCGATTTCGATCTGTCTTACATTAGCTATGTATATGTAGGTCACCATTCAATCGTCATTTCCGTGAAAATATCAGCGTATACAATAATCTGTTTGAATTGGCTTTGTCGTGGGTTGCCGCCAAGTCGTAGGTTGCCCCTGGTATACATTATAATAAGAACATTACTACCAATTTTATTTCTAGCTCCGAGCCTAAACGAATATATAATAATATATAGTAATTCCGTTATTTTTAAATACTCGAAATTATTTTTGTTTTGTTTTACCAATAGTACAGTAGGCTACGAAATTTTCTCGAAATTCACGTTCCTAGCTTAAACGGGTACGGAGATGTAATAAAGCCTTACCCTGGAAAATTTCTACTTTCCACCATTTTGAAATAATCGATAATGTTTCTCTTGTGTCATATTTAATTAAACTTACTTCAACATTGCTATAGAGTTTTGCGTTTTTAGATTTTATCGGTTACAGAGTACACTAATTCTGTTGTATATACTATTTTTTAAATTTTCTTCCATGTGGGAAGAGATTCTGAAAATTCGTCCCTTAGTTGGTACAGTGATTTGACTTACTTCGAGTCCCACCATCACATATTTGCGTAGATTATTACATCTGCTTGAACCGAAAATTCCATTCAGCTATCGCATTGATGCCTCCGAGCTAACTTGTTATTTTATTTTATTATTGGTGAGTGTATTGGTGCCACAAAATGGGATTTAGAGGGCAGGGCAAGTGGCAGGGGACGAGTACTTTCCCGCGTGGAACAGGTTCTACAAGATCTTTCTTTCTCCAGTGCATTCATTCTATCGGTGTAAACTTGTCTACTGCGATATCTATAAAAAGAGCTAGCAAAGTATTTATTTACCAAGTCAGAAAACCTTGGAGTTATGAAGCTAATTTCTCTCGGTTCAAGTATGGATTTCCCAAATTAATAGTCTAATATCACAAATATTTTCTAAAAAAAATCATTACTTTTTAGAAATACAGTAGTATCGACAGTATTAAATATTATAGGTAGGGTAGTCTAAATATGAACTAAACCCATCTTGGTTTAGGGGGTCTCGTAGAAACGACACCAGAAATCTATTTCTAAAGTTGTAGTTTAATTTTATACACAGAGTGTAAAAGAGGTTACCTTCCAGAAGCGGTCATTTCACTTGATGTAAATAAGAAAAACAGTGCCAGATGCGGTAAAGCAAGTTTTTCTACCTGCCACGATGCTCTCAGATGCGGTCACCTTAAATGAGACCACTCTCTGCGTATTTTTGATTGATTATCGATTAATAACCTTAAATTATTATAAAGATCCACTGTTTGAACCACCCAGAACTGCGTGCCCTCTTGTCTACTGGTACATCCAAAAGACATGGGGGTTCGGACGCCGTGGACCCGTGCAACCCCAAGCCAAGTTTTATTTTTTCATAATTTTATTTTGTTGTTTTTTTTTTAATCCAAGCTAATTCCAAGTTCAAATGAAAAAATATATGACCGCAAGTGGGACGAAGAATGTTTCGATTTACTGCAACTGGCCCTTACCGTATTTGGGAGAACACCGTAAAAGACCATCGATCATGAGAAATATCATTTTAAAATCCCAGAGACCGAAAAAGGCATATTTTTAAAGGGGAAGGTTTTTTAAGAAATTTTAATGTTAACATAGGTCAAGTATCGCATAATTTTAAAAGTAAACATTTTGAAAAATTTTTTGACTTAACCTGGTCCCATTTGAAGATGTAGGCCAAAACGTTAACATTTTTAGTTTCTGTATTTTCATTTATTATCACCGATCGTTTTTACAATAACAAACAGAAATTGCAAAACATTCAGCGATTGGTAATTTAGATCGAATGTGATATTACAGAGTTCCCAAACCTGAACACTGTTTTATCTAAACTTTAGAAAAACTGGTTTTTACATTTTTATCGCAAGTTTTTTCTGTAGACAATATAAGTGCGCGTTGAAAAACAGATATATTTATATTTTGTCCTTGAAAAATAAAAATAATCGGTAAATAACCATTGCCGTGAAGGTTTAATAAAAAAAAAAAATGGGTCTGCGTCGGACCAGACAGTGGAAGTTATACTTCTTTGGCCATTCGTATATTCGTATACTTTCCTATAATTTTTGAAAAAAATTCCCAGCCGGGGATCGAACCAGGGATTTTAGAGTGGAAGTCGAGTGCGTTAACCACTCACCCACCGAGACTCTTGAGGTATCTCTTGCAGAGAAAAGGTATAAAAAGGCACTTTCCGGATTTTACTCCTAACGCGTGACGCGGTTTCTCGACCGACACCCCATCCCGATTACAACGGGCGCAAAGAAGTATAACTTCAAAAACCTAAAACTGGAAAACTTTAGTTGACGAGTATTTTGTTTTAATATATCTAGTCGTAAATATAGTGGTCTTCGATTTTTAGATCGAAAACACGTAAATTTACACTTTAAACGATGTTTTGTCGAAATGAGGTTCT
>JAGFPH010015296.1:0-21531 GCA_018207615.1 Philaenus spumarius | reverse complement strand
ACGACTGGTTTAGGCTCTAGGTCTGATAACATCCACACAGACACACAGACACACACACAGACATCACTCCGAAAACCACTTTTTTAGGTTCAGGGGGACCCAAAACGGATATTTCCACCAAAAACTCAAACTCGAAAATTTTGACGAATACAATACTTTCTCCATATACTATGGTATAGGGGGAGAAAGTAAAAAAAAACCTAATGTGCTGAATTACTTTTTTTAATCTAAAAAAAAATCAGTAGGTACCTAATGCACTATACTACATATTTATCTAGTGGAAGCCTTAAAAATAAAATACGTAGCTAGAGTAGAGTATCTTATTTTTTTGTATAAGTCAAAAGAGCAACTCACTAATTGAAAACAAAAACTTTTGTCCAACCAGTCACTAACTCGACTAAACTGACTACTGAATAGCGAATGCTTGACGATTTATACGGAGACGTAAACAAACACTAGCGACTCACATGACGAAGTGAGGAAAAGATGAACTGCTGTCATACGTGACAACCATTCAAGGTCAGGCTATCGCAATAGTCCGGTCAATTTAGACATTCGGTGCTACATAAATTCCCACCAATCTGAAAATCAGTAAGATTGTTTATAATATGATTAAAAATCAAATTTGAAAGTTCCCCATCTTTCCCCTGTATGGAAAAAAGTTTTATTCAAGGTCAAAGGTCAAAAAAATGAGTTTTTCGCGATTTTCAGCAAAACGGTAAGTTTTATCATAAAAATACTTCAGAGAAAAATTGTAGATCATAAAATTATCTACGAAAAAATGTATCAATACTTTTTTTACTACGAGCCACCGTTTTTGAGATATAACGATTCAAAAAGTTGTAAAAGTTGTAATCGTCATAATATGCACACGTTTCCACGCCACCTATGAGGTAGTGTACTTAGCGCGTTTTTTTGACGTGGTTTCCCCAGTAGGCCTATTCCACGGGTCTGTTGTGATCCTGTTTAATTTGAAACTGTTGCAAAATAATGGATATTAGCAGAGATTGAAAAGATAAAAGCAATTTAAGTTACAAAAAGTAATGAAATTTAATCGTCCGAGTCGTAACTTTTAAATTCTTCTTCTTGTTCTTCTTCTTGATGTTCTTGTTCTTCTTCTTCATTTTCATCCTGAGTACATGTAGGCTGCGTTAATAGCGATGTATCGCATGTCGCCTCGTAGGAATCAAACGGATCCTCCACTGTTGGTGATTCAATATTAGCGCACGACCGGCCTTGACAATGTGTACATGCCAGAGGTCAAAACAGTCCGACTTTTTTGCAACCACATTTAGCACTGCACCCCTTTTTGCGGTTGCAAAAAATTGTGTTCAGCAGTTTTTCCGGCGCAGGTGGAAGTAAAGTTTGGACTGGTTCTAATGAATTGTTGACCAACTTCCAACCCCAGTCTGTAGGGTCTAGCTGATAACCAAGCCACACTTGAACTTGGTAATATACCCTAAAAAGATGTTGATGAGCAGCAACTGAGGTTGGAGGAAGACAAGCTAATTGTACTTGTTTTTTACTTTTAGTATTTTTAACGAAACATGCATATCTATACACTTATCTAAGCAGGTAGTTTTTTTAGGAGCTCCGTACATAGAAAGAAGAAAGCGAATGCAGTCAGTGATAATTTCTTGTCGAGTTGAATTACTATTTTTAAAAACTTCAGCACATTGAACTAAATTTTGTTTTTTAAACACTTTGAAAACTATTATTTTACCCCTTCTGTAAAATGCAGATGTTGTATCACAGCCAGTTATCGCGTGTAAAAATAGTACATGATTTTGACACTTTGCAAAAGTAGATAAACTTTTTGATGAATATATTTCCGATTGATGTTGAGCTTTTCCTGGTTTTAAGAAGAAAATAGTTTTTTCAGTTGGAGTTCGAGCAGTGAGTAATACGAGTAAGTCTACATCTTCACCAACAGCAATAGTTGTATTTGTCAAATTGAATTGTTCTATTGCTGTTTCAATTATGAATACATCAGCATCATTATTAGCTTGTTTTACCAACATCATTTTCAGCAGTAAATTTTTCTTTCAACATTGAAATGAACCGAGACTTGTTGTGAGTATTTGTAAGAAATTTTTGTTGAGTGGTTGGAACTGTCATATTTCCATCAAATAAAATATCAATTGATGTAGATGTTGCTAAAGTTTGACGACGTTGTTCTGCAGCTTTGGTATTTCTCGTGCAATCATTATAGCCATCAAATACGACAGTAATTCTGGAACCAAAATGTCGACGTATATACTGTACGTGTTTATCTAAGATAACGTTAAATGTTTCTTCGCTATCCCACACAACGCGATGTAGTGTATTATAAGTGTAAGTTACAATGACCGATAGAAACATATTTGAACATATATTACAACTATAGAGTATATACGTGGCGTACTCATGCATATTATGACGATTACAACTTTTACAACTTTTTGAATCGTTATATCTCAAAAACGGTGGTTCGTAGGAAAAAAAGTATTGAAACATTTTTTGTAGATAATTTGATGATCTACAATTTTTCTCTTAAGTATTTTTATGATAAAACTTACCGTTTTGCTGAAAATCGCGAAAAACTCATTTTTTTGACCTTTGACCTTAAATAAAATTTTTTCCATACAGGGGAAAGATGGGGAACTTTCAAATTTTATTTTTAATCATATTTTCAACAATCTTACTGATTTTCAGCTTGGTGGGAATTTATGTAGCTTTACTCTTATTTTTTGGTCTAAATTGACCGGACTACAAGGCGCTGACACTAATCATGGCTGAACTGTAGGGGTGGAGACAGAGCCACGCCTACATAACGCTCACTACTCAGTACTGTAAATTAGTGTAATGACCCTCATAGCATAACTAGCATTCTTTTTTAGTGATAATACTATACAATATGAGTGTATTGGTCAATTACAAAGGGTTTGTTTTTAGTATCATACGATTGATTTGCACTTAGCCCTGACATCGCGAGGGGTGGGGGGGCTTGAGCCCCTATTAGCCCCCCCCCTGGATCCGCTACTGGAAATACATAATTAAAAAAAAAAATACTACTTAAAAACAACAGAATTTATCTAGGCCTGCCTAACTATGCTGACAGGGATTTTTAACTCGGTAGGCCCTAAATGTGTACAATTATAAAGATTTTAACACTGAAGGCCTATTTGTTAAAATTTTTAATTTATATAAGTTACTAGCTGACCCGTACGGCGTTGCCCGTGGTGGTTGGTATTTTCAGTCTTTTTAACGTAATTGTATTCTTTTTAAGTGTTCAGTTCAGTGAGTGGTATTTGGCTTTTATATATCTTAAATAATTAGCCCAATAATTGGTGTTTTAGTTCATTGCAGGCCTAACCTAAAATTATATTCAGTTTTTGATCCAAATCAGTTGTTGATCAAAATCAGCTGTTTTAAGCTTTTCATACGAACAGCTGTTTTTTGTGCCCCTGATAAAATCAAAAGAAATCTTTCTTCTTCTTCCTTAAGATTGACCTTCCATAAGATTAACATTGAAACTTTGAGGGCCACTGGGGCGTAGCCCTAATGTCCTAGGACTTCGGTAAATGGCCTAAAACCTTCCCAGGGTTAACCTGTGTTACTATGCAAAATTTCAAAGCAATCGGATGGACGGTTTGGTAACGCATAAAGGACAAACAGACAAACGTACAAACAGACGGACATACAATGAATTTTATATATATATAGATTATATATTTAAAGAAAGATGCAAATGTTTATTTTTTATTTTATATTGATAGATCAAACAAATAAAAGAGCACTGTGGCGACAAAATCACACTGATTTAAATAAAACCCGAACCACAAAACAATGAACAAAAACAATAACTAAACAACTAAAATGTAAGTTATGTAGTGTTAAAACTTGAGTAGTGTTAAAACTCTCTGAGGATGATGACCATGTCATCGAAATGTACATAAGGGTAACGTAGTAAACATAACTTACATTTTAGTTGTTTAGTTATTGTTTTTGTTCATTGTTTTGTGGTTCGGGTTTTATTTAAATCAGTGTGATTGATAGAAGAATTATTATAGTGAAGAAATTAATAATCGAATATGTTTATATGTTATACGAAGATAAACCAATGTTTCCGAAGTCAGACGAATAGATATATCTTCTTTAAATTTGTATAGGCCTAAATAAATATTTTGATGAAAAAAGGTTGTATTTATATGTTTGTAACCTCAAAGCAAGCCTTTGTGTATTATAGCATACCGGTACATTAGTTCTATAACTCGTATTTAAAAAAAATCAACTTCACAAGAAATATTATAATGATTGAAGTTGTAAACATAACCCCAAAGTATAATCAACGCTGGGTTTTGTTTAAGTATTACCATAGATCATGAATAATAAATAGATCTTGCATCCGTATGGGGACTGTGTTCCGGAAAAAAGGTTGTCGCGAAAATAGTACATGATCGCGCCGCGAGGTAGCGCTAGGGAGAAAACATTGGTAGCATTGGTGTTTCAAACAGCTTCCATCGTTTCCCCAATAGATAGCGCCAAAAAAGTCGAATTTCCAGTGGAACAAAATATTGCATTGGATCGGAGTTCTATAAGGTTATCCAAATACAATGGTATTACAGGTGATGAGTCAAATCAGCTGTTACATCGTATGTTACGTACACTCGCTTTTATGGGAGTTGATGTTTTAGGGTTTCAACAAACAATTTGGGTAATTGGTCTATACAGTGACTAGATAGATACAGGTCTATACAGTATCTATCTAGTCACTGTATCGGTCTACTCACGAAGGCGCTGTACGAAAAAATATATTACTAGAATTAATTGGTTTCACCTTGCCTTCAGCCCTGGCTCACGCGCCGTTTCGCTTCGTTAGCAGTCAGCACCTCGACCTTGTGGCTTCGGATTATGGATTGCTTCACTTCGCTAGCAGCTACCACCACGGTAAATTCCCTCGCGGATTTCAATCGGGTACATTCGTAGTAGGTTACGTCTTGATAGATTTTGAGAGAACCGGAGGGGCTTTAAGGTCGTGTAAGAAAAACATCTGGTGTGCACATCACACAACTTTCCTTACCAAAATAGATGCTGTATCAATTACCAAATTTTTCGAGCGAGAGATTGATGATACCATTTTCGAGTTAATAGGAGTATCCGTTTCGAAGAAAGCGGTACTAACTTCAAAACGGTTAATCCCACGGACCTGATTTTGGTCTCAATCGATTTCTAACCTCACAAAATGTCAAATTTGATACCAAATACGGCTAGTTTAAAAAAAATAAATTTTTACCCCCAAAAACGCCCTTTTTGGGGGCAATTTTTGAAAAAATGGAAAAAGTTGAGTGGGGTATCGTTTTTGACATTATTTTGGACGCTGAATCGAATGAGGCCATTTTCAAGTCGATAGGAGCAGCCATTTCAGAGATAAAAACAAAATAACTTGGTTT
This sequence comes from Philaenus spumarius, assembly GCA_018207615.1. Lineage (NCBI taxonomy): Eukaryota > Metazoa > Arthropoda > Insecta > Hemiptera > Aphrophoridae > Philaenus > Philaenus spumarius. Next base: position 16,099 of record JAGFPH010015296.1, on the reverse strand, counting down.
TTGTAATAACTTTTTTCAACGAATTTTTAACGGTCTTTCGCGTACATAGGGTGTTAAGGGGGTCGGAGTAGAGTATGTTAGCAAAGTTTAATCAAAATCGTTAGAGGGAATTTGGAGTAAATACCAAAAATGTGCTAAAAACTGCTCCCACGGTAAGACACCACCTCCGATTTGCTTCAAATTTACATGGGTTTAATTGTTTACATGTTTGAAGATATCCTGTAAATTTCAGTTCGATCCGTCCAGCCGTTTGCCCTGTGCACTCCGGACACACACACACACACACAGACACACAGACAGACCAATTGCCAAAAATGCATTTTTTGGACTCAGGGGGCCTTGAAACGTAAAGATATTATGAAAACTCGACATCGAATTTTTGGGTCGATCGCAATACTTACCTTACCTAGTATAGGGTAAGGAAAGTAAAAAGAATGTTCAGAATAATCTATATATACAAAGCTGAAATACCACTAACTCACTCACTCATCACAGTATCTCGAAAACCATACCTCCTAGGAATGTGAAATTTGGTACACATATTGCTCATAGGACCTAGAGGGGCGGAATAAGAAAGGATTTTCAAATATTTTGCGTTTAAGGGTCGAAACAACCCCTAAAACGATAAATATTGTTTGTTGTATATCTCAAAAACCATATGGCCTAGGAATGTGGAATTTGGTACATATATTGTGCTCATAGGCCTTAGATTTGCACTAAGAAATCGGTTATTATTATTATTAGATAAACGAGAATTTTTAGAAAGATGCTGTTTTTTGCGTATGGTAGTGTACATTAAGGGCTACAAATAAGTCAAATTTCGTTAGAGCCGTTTTCTTTTATAAAAAAGTAATAACTGATTTTTTGGCCAAAAATGGGGTTGTTTTTCAAAAATGTTCAAAACCTTTTTTCGTGCATCTATACAGGCCTAATTTACACGTTTGGTGCAAATTTGTTCGAAATCGATCGAATAGTTTTCTCTCTGGCTTTGTATACAGACAGGCATTTTGTAAAAACCACTTTTTTGTACTTAGGGGCGCCCAAAACGGATAATTCCACAAAAATCTCAACATCGATTTTTTTTTGAGAAAGTAAAATGAGTTAAACTTGACAATAACAGAAATGTGGTGGAGTATTACTTACGTACATACTTTCCCGAGTTTCTTTGACACAAAACATCTTAGAGCGTCATCAAACTGTAACTTTTGCAGAACGTCATTTTCACTGCGCAATACCACTTGAGTAAACAAATCGAATCCAATGAGCGAAGCCAACCTTGAGAAGCATGGCCTATGATGTTACATGTAAAGCAATCGAGCGCGACTAGACTTAACTAGGGCGTTCCATGAGATGAGCTATTGAAGTGACTCTTATGATGGGAGTAATCAATGAGCTCCTAGGTCGGGATTCGATCATGATCCACAGAAAACGTTTTGCAGTGTCATTAAAAACGTTATGTATATGTGTTCGCACTGTAACCTCACTAACCTGTAACGGCAGCATTGTACGTCCGATTTGGTTCATATTCGGTACACGCGTTGGTTTTCCGAGTAGTTCGGACGAGATCGTTAGCAAAAAAATGGAACAACCGGAAGAACTTTTTTTACCGGAAGTAAAAGTCTTTGCGATTGTTCGTACTAGAATGAAACTTGTTTTGGGTTTTATATTTTACCAGTGGGCCCGGCAATGCTTCGCTATTGCTTGATTTAATTTAAAGAGTAGTAAAGTTATTCCATTTCATTACATTGACTTAAGTAATCGAATTGCAAAATGGTTTTTATGCCACTTAAGAATATACTACACAAATTTAGATTTATAGTTTGTAAACCTTTATATATAATACAGTAAACCTTTTGTTTGCTTTTACCTAATCTAAAAAAACTGATAGTTGTGAAGAATTGTAAGAAACCTGATTCTAAATTAGCCCAATTGGTTGCAAATAAACGTGTTTTGGTTCATTGTAGGCCTAACCTAAAGCCATATTCAGTTTTAGATCCAACACAGCTGTTTTATATAATATTATGTAACAACCAATGTTTGAATTGAATTATAATTTAGTAAGAATTTTTAGTTGATTTTTGTTTTTGTTTGCTTTAAGTTGGTCAATCTAACAAAAAAAACCCCTTTCTTAGCGAGCACCTAGGGCCCTAGAGAAAGCTACATACTAAATTTCATTCCAATCCCTTCGGTGTTTTTTTTAGTAACTTTGACCCCCCAAACCCAGCTAAAACTTCGAATTTGTTTAAACCCTTTTCTTAGCGAGCACCTAGGGCCCTAGAGGAAGCTACATACCAAATTTCAGTCCAATCCGTTGAGTGGTTTTTTTTTTTTATAAAATAAAACCAGAACACAAAATCTCACAATAAATACGTTTAATAACCTCAAACGCGTTTCAACGACAATGTCGCCATCCTCAGTGCACGGGCTACAGTTGTAACCAAACTATAACTGATCTAACAGAGTGACAACGCACCTTATAAATACCTAAACAGAAGGGGCGTACCCTACAGCGGGCGTGTCATAAACCTATGCTAAGGCGTTAACCACCGCCTACCGTTAGTCAAATATCTTAACAATAACAATATAACTTAAATAATATTGCTAAATTAATATTTAACAAAACATAGCATTATTACATTAGTAAAGAATTCTGTAAAGGACTTAATTCATTATTCACAATTATGTTACGGTATTTGTTAATATAAAAAGTTTCCCAAGCGGTCCAATGTGTTGGGTTTGGTTTAGTTACATTTTTTAACAGTTTAGAATTTTCGATGTTACTGTAGCACTATGTTAACGTACATAGATAGGCCTACATGTGATTAGCGTACAAAATGCAACGCAAAATCAAGCCTTTAATATAACTTCAAGGTTATGTTAAACATTTTGATCAAAATTAATGCTCAAAACCTTTGAGCTGAATTTTCGATAAGTATTGTAATTTATTCCCGCTAAATAAGATAGATAAATCAAATACAATACAACAATGCGCGTACGTACTCTTTTGTGCACCATTGATGTATTAGGCGCTATATGGGCCTACTTCTAATAATTAATTGTAGGCTCTGTACATTTTACAATGTTGAAAATCGCCAAAGGCATAGACCTGATTATGTATATGCTTTGATGTTTGTAGGCCTAAGTGGTTTCTTCCAAAGAACGAAGTGAACAAAAAGGATTGTACAAAAATATACATTTTCAACGACTACACTAACCTCAAAACATATCATATAGCGTACATTCGTTTTTAAAACAGTTTGCAAATTCCTAAACAGTAGGCACATTAAATTTAATATTTTGTTAATACTAAAAAGATAATAGCCCTACACTACGATATAATCCTTATAAAATTGTAAACATTTACCGAGTTAAAAATCCCCTCTGCATAGTTAGAGGTAGGCCTAGATAAAGTTTGTTGTTTTTAAATATTTTTTTAACGATGTATTTCTTACGTGTATCTAGTTAAACTGCCTGTGATTTTTCACGGGGGCTTGATCACCAGACAACTCCTACAAAAGCGAGTTTACGTCCGATTTCACCCATCATCTGTAATAACAAAACCTAGCGTAGATTATACTTTGAGGTTATGTTTACAACTTCAATCAATATAAGTCTTGTGCAGTTGATTTTCTTAAAATATGAGTTAAAGAACTAATGTAGGCTGTCTGTAATACGTAATAAGATTTACTTTGAGGTATAACATGAATATAAATAAAACCTTTTAAACAATATTTATTCATTTATACAAGTTTAAAGAAGAAAACCTATTCGTTCAACTTCGGAAACATTCGTAAATCTTCGGATAAATTCGAAGATGATTAATTAATTCTTATATTCGATTATTAATTTCTTCATTATAATATTAATAACTTTTAAATCATTTGATCTATATCACTATGAAGTTAAAAAGCAATTAAAAGATAATATATATTTTTATCCATATTTAGATAGGCAGTATAGTAATGAATATAAATACAAATATTTAGGGAACTAACAAGTAGGCCTACAGTTTTATAATCCTTATAAACTATATTGTACACATTTTGACCGGGTTAAAAATCTCCGTCAGCATTTTGTAAGCCTAGATAAAGTCTGTTGTTGTTAAATTGTATTTTTTTAAATGTTTTTCTGATGTGTACTTAATTAATCTGCCTGTGATTTTTCACTGGGGCTTACTAGTTTAGAGTATAGTTAACAATTAGTTTACAAAACACCTGAACGACACTAAAGCTAGCCATACACGGTCCGATTTGTAGGACGACCGAGTTGGACTGCAAGTTGGATGCGTTTCACCACTCACGATCCAATTTACCATCCAACTAACGTTGCCATTAATAATAATTCCATTAACAGCTGATTTTAAACTTTGAAGCCATTATTTACTTTTCTAAATTTTAGGTTAGGATTTTATTAAAATGTAGACCTGAACATTGCTGGTTCTTTTAACCTTTATTATTTATAACTGATGTTATAATATAAAATAATTTCATTTGGGACATTTACGATCTCAGTTTTGAGGTTATTATTAATCCTACATCTTTATTATAAAGAAAATATAACATAATTGTATATAGAAAGTTCCAACAGGGTTGGCGTGCGGAGCACGCTGGGTATCCCTAAATAAATAAAAAATATACACATTGATTTACATTATTCAAATAGTTCTCAAATTTTCAACCCCAAGACAAGAAATCATTCTAATTCAGTCTTCTTTCCTTGTACATAGTGGTAGTTGTATAAAAATGTACAGCAATATTACTATATGCAAATAATTAGACTAAACAATTCCCTATATTTTGTCAGTATACTTACAAAGACTTATATTTTTAAACATAGTAGACAACCGCCAATATTTTTTCAGTTTAGTAAACAATCACCTGAATTTTTCATTATACTAAACAATCCCCTATTATATTTTGTCAGTATACTTTCAATCGCCTACATTTTTCATTATAGTAGACAACCGCCTATATTTTTTCATTTTAGTAAACAATCACCTGCATTTTTCATTACACTAAACAATCCCCTATTTTTGTCAGTATACTTTCAATCGCCTATATTTTTCATTATACTAAACAATCCCCTATATTTTGTCAGTATACTTTCAATCGCCTACATTTTTCATTATAGTAGACAACCGCCTATATTTTTTCAGTGTAGTAAACAATCACCTGCATTTTTCATTTACTAAACAATCCCCTATATTTTGTCAGTATACTTTCAATCGCCTATATTTTTAAATATAGTAAACAACTGCCTAACTTTTTTTAGTGTAGTAAACATTCACCTATATTTTTCAATAGGTTAAGACATTATTTTTAAACTATTGCGACGCGAAGATGCTTACAAACATGTCAGTTTGCATAAATTGCATCACTTGTGTTCACAAACACCTATTCTCCCGGTACAATTCAATAAATTCCAAAAACCCTTTATTATTCATTATTATAGAAGTAAAAATGTACAAAGTATAGGGGAAAAGGGAAGATCAAACAATAACAAGAAGAAAGTTTAAAATGACAATTGGACGATCACCCCACTCACAGTCCGACTCCGTCGGAAGTTGGATCATCTTGTAGTCTGATCTGGGACTCCGATTTGTCCGATCATCCAACTCGTCGTTCATCAAGCCCATTCACGCTCCTACATCAGACATCGGACCGTGTATGGCTAGCTTAAGATAGACAATAATATCACATATATTATTTCTCAAGGCCATTTTTTTGTCGGTACGCCATAACTTCCTTAATACATTATCAAATTACATTAATGAGGCATCATTTTAAAGCTTTCCTTAACCGCTACACCGGAAAAATATACAAAATACAATTATACGAAACAAAAAATAAAAAAATAAAGAATCCGAAAGTAACATTGATGTAAGATCAAGTAAGTTGTAGGGATATTTTCCTGGCGTTGGCAACACTGATGATACAATTTATTTACAAAAAAAATTTCGGGTGTGCGTCGGACCACACGGTGGAAGTTATACTTCTTTGGCCATTCTCATACACCCACTCACGCACACAAACAGACAGGATATATAAATGAAATATAAGACATTTTTCAATATTATTCAATATATTTATCTTCAATATATTATACGTGACTTCATTATTATATTATACACCTATATTATCATTATCAGTAATTATATATTGTGGATTCGGTGACCCTACTGTCGATTAATCGATAGTTCTTAAAAATTTGTTCTTACTTTTCAGCGTGACGCGGTTTCTCGACCAACATCCCATCCCAAAGTGTCTAACGGGCGCAAAGAAGTATAACTTCAAAAACACATCTATTCTTTACTTCAACCCTCACCAATGCCCATGACGCACTAAATACGCACTATACGATACTAAATATACGGTGTGTACTTTAATTAAGTGGGATTTAAGTAAGTTAGAATGCGAATGCTTCGCACGGGTCAGCTAGTTTATATTTATTTTTAATCGCAATGTCATACGACAAAATATCATATGGCATGTCGCGGACTGAAGAACGTTAAACAATTGAGGATCACAGCTGTTTAGCTACGATTAAACTACTAGCAGGCCTAGTTGAGCGGTCGACTAAACTTAGTAAAACAATTTAAATTACAGAAGAAACGACCATGAACTTTCAAATTCAGTCTACTGTAAATAAGGTTTGTTGTTCTTTCTGATTATCTGATTACTTACATAAATAATTAATGTCACTAAAAATTACCAATAAACCACTAGCTAAATAACATAGAGGCCTAACCTATACAAAACATACCGAAGCAATAGGCAACTTGTTATCAACTCTAGCCATTCGTGATATTATTGTTCATAGCCTATTATGCGGTAAGTTATTATTAGAATTGCTTTATCGCAAGTAGGCCTAGTAAAAATCTTTCCAATTGATAGCAACACAATAATATTTTGAGAGTAGATAATTAACATTGGTAGCAGACGACAATTTAAAGCCACGTTTACGCTAGGTAACAAAAAGTGTTGTAGGCTTTTTTTGGGACGAGGTTTGCAGTAAGTGTGCGCACTTATTGATAGATGACTTTTTAGTTTCTCTAATCGACTACAGAAAGAACTCACCGCTCCATGTGGTTTATCCTAGCACTTTGGTGACTTTTTGTCACCCTCCACTTAAATACCAGGTGATTCACGTCTATGATGGTTGATGTTATCAAACAATGGCTTCTATGTTCAATTAAAAAGACTAACTTGTGTTTTAGTGTTTGTGTCCCGCATTAAAATAAACAGTTGTTCGCCCGTATAAAATGCTATTCAAGTTTTAGGCCCATTAACGTTACTGTTACAGGCCTACATACACGATAGAAATAAAACGGCTTATACGAAGGGCCGTCACTAAAGTACATATTACACTATCAAATAAACGTAACATTTCTTTGACAAAATAATTCGTTCATCAAACTTTGGCCTGCATTACACTATCAAATTTCTTTGTCTAAGATCTTTGATGTTGATGCGATATTTATTTGCTAGTGTAATATGTAATATTTTATCAAGTTGGCGCACGTTAAATTTCTTTTGTCTCAGAGAACCTTCGATCAAATCTTTGACAAAGAAATCTGATAGTGTAATACAGGCCTAAGGCAACCTTTGACAAAAGAAATTTGACGTGTGCCAACTTTAATAAAATATTACATATTACACTAGCAAATATTGCATCAAAGAAATTTGAGACAGTCTAATACAGGCCTAGACGTGTTGTAAACTTTGACAAAGATTTTCGAAAGAGAATAAGAATAAAGTACTAAAATATTAATACACGCATTTTTTAGGTAACCTCCTAACCTCAAAATATACGTTTTTTTCAGTTTTCATTTTATTGTTACTGTATCTTCCTTGCGCCCCTTTCCTTTTATAGGTATGTATAATACGATGGCAAAACGGACATGGTATGTTGAAGCTGTGAAAAGTTTAATTTTACATTATAAAAAAGAAGAATGTTTGTGGAACATTCACACGAAAGCCTACAAAAACAGCCATGTAAGGTAAACATCTTTAGAACGAAATTACAAATGTTTTGCAGTCTGTAATATTGGGGTTGGCAGTATAACCTATGTTTATGTTTTTTTTGTAAAACATTAAAAGAGACTTTGATTAATATAATAATCACTTACCGTCACCAATAGTCATACGTCGTTGCTTATACGACGGCCGTTTCGGCTATTCAGCCATTTTCAAGTTGTCAGGAGGAGTATCTCCGTTGTCAATGAATATACACACTTAAACACATAGTTTCACAAACAATTACAATAAACACACACAAGTCACATATTATAAAAGGATCGCGTGTCCGGTAGGCCTACTGTCTCGCACTGTACTAGGTTCTAGTGATATGTAATCTTGTTATCGGTTAAGGAATTGGAGGGGGGATCTATAGTTGGAGTCTTCTTTGTCTGTTTCAGATATTACTGTGTCGAATAATACATTAGAATCAAAACCTAATTTCTCATTAAGTATCAGGTTAGGTGTGGTTTTAAACATTTTGTAAATTTCGTACTGTTCCAACGCATTCAGTAATTTTCCTTTTTCACACCGATGTAGTATTTTTAAGTCTTCGCTGATTGTAGAATATTTGTGGTTGTTATTTATGAGGTGCTCTGTGTATTTTGATTCTACCTTTTGTGGGCATTGCATTAGTCTGGCTGTCGGAATATGTTCTTTATACCTCTTTTTCAAAGATCGGCCAGTCTGTCCTATATATTTCATTTGGCAATCAGCACAAGACAACTCATATACTCCGGTGGAACTGAATTTGTCTGTATTTTTCACCTGCGTGTTTATAACCCTTTGTAGGCTATGTCCTGTCTTTGACGCGGTGGTGTAACCCTGTTTTCTAAATACGTTGCTGGCAATGTAGTGTAAATCTCTATTGTATTTTAAAACGACATATTTGTTGTCCGATTTTGGTTTAGTTTTGTTAAATTTTTTTTCCTGTTTTCTGTAAATTCTGTCAATAATGGTAGGTGAGTATCCGTTGCTTATAGCAGCAATATGCTTTATGGTATTCATTTCTTCATCAAAATCTGTTCTATCCATTGGTATGTTCCGAAGTCTATGTACATTCGTACATCGTCTGTGTGTTTATTGTAATTGTTTGTGAAACTATGTGTTTAAGTGTGTATATTCATTGACAACGGAGATACTCCTCCTGACAACTTGAAAATGGCTGAATAGCCAAAACGGCCGTCGTATAAGCAACGACTTATGACTATTGGTGATGGTAAGTTATTATTATATTAATTTATAACAATAGTCGGAATGGCAAAAAACATAACTTGAGACTTTGATTGTTTACCTTATTGTAAAAGTATATTTACAATTTTTTTAAGATTTGTTTTGGAAATATCAAAACCCGTTATAATATGAATCACGATCTTCCAATTGTAATTCTTTCATAATAGTTAATAAATAATAATAATAAAAGAATAAACCGAAACATAACTACAAAATCTATCAAGTTAATAACCCAGATGATCAAAGAAATTGGACAGGTGTAATATGTTTTCTTTGACAAAGCTTTGGCAAAGATTCATCAAAGTTCTTCGATCAAAATTTGACCTAGTATTTTACGAATAACTTTGACAGTGTAATATGCCCCTAACGGGGGCCTACACCCCCAAATTTGTCATTTTGTTGGCAATAAAAAGAGAGCTACTCACAGGTTGAATTTTGAGAGCTCTAGTGTCATGTACAGTAGGAAATATATTATGTGAAGAAGCGGTTGGCTGTATGCGCAGAAGCAGGGACGGCCAATGCGCATGCGCCAACAGCGTGGAGGTCAGCGTAGCGAGTCAGTCGGTGACGGAGTTTAGTCGCGTTATCTAGTGCACTGCCTTTTGTAAAAACATTGTAGTGTTTTATTACTTCTGGACTATAATCAACTTAATGAAATTGTTATAAATATTGTATACTAGGGGAGACCCCTGCGTGCTTCGCACGCCAACCCCCAATGGAACCTTCTAAAAACATATGTTATGTTTTATCTTCTATATATATAAAATTCAATGTATGTCCGTCTGTACGTTTGTATGTTTGTCCTTTATGCGTTACCAAACCGTCCATCCGATTGCTTTGAAATTTTGCATAGTAACACAGGTTAACCCTGGGAAGGTTTTAGGCCATTTACCGAAGTCCTAGGACATTAGGGCTACGTCCCAGTGGCCCTCAAAGTTTCAATGTTAATCTTATGAAAGGTCAATCTTAAGGAAGAAGAAGAAATATTTCTTTTGATTTTATCAGGGACACAAAAAAACAACTGTTCGTATGAAAAGCTTAAAACATCTGATTTTGATCAACAGCTGATTTTGATCAACAACTGAATATAATTTTAGAGGTTAGGTAAATCAAGCAATAGCGAAGCATTGGCGGGTCCACTAGTTTATAATAAAGTGTATTTTTAATAATAACCTCAAAACTAAGATGGTAAATAATGTTAAATGTTCAAATTAAATTATTTCTTATATTTTATAACAGCAGTTATAATAATGGTTAAAAGAACCAGCAAGGCTCAGATCTACACTTTAAAACCCTAACCTAAAAGCTGGAAATACAAAAATAATTGCTTCAAATTTTGAAATCAGCTGTTAATGGAAATATTGGAGCTAACAGCTATATTATCTGTTCAATTGGTTGCTATGGTAATAAATGTAAATACATGTGTTGATTTATCATTCTGGGCCTAACCTAAGAATTTTTTCCGACTAAATTTACAAATATTGGAATAAAAAAAAGGTTTTTATCGAAATGAATTATAGCCTATGTTACTCAGGGATAGTGTAGCTTTTTATTAGTAAAACTGTTTTTTCAATCGGTTTAGTAGTGCCAGAGATTACCCCCTACATACAAACAAACAAACAAACACACAAACAAACAAACAAACTTTACCTCTTTATAATATGAGTATAGAATATATTGTTATAAATATTGTACAAATTATTATTAATATTGTATAAATTATTTATAAATATTGTACATAACTTTTAAAAATATAGCCGTAAAAAACAGGCTGGGTAGTAGTGTACTCAGCAGCCAAATCCCCACCCCGCTACACATAATATATCTCCTCCCTTCCCCACTCACATCCCTACCTTAGCCCAGTCGGTATAGGTTACAACTACCAGTAATTTGCAATACGGCTGAATTTTTTTTATAAGTACATTAGAGTATTTAGATTAACATAAAAAAAGTTTACCAGTCTATCGATTTCCCAAAGTCGAAAAAAAAATCGATTATCTTTTTTTTCCGATTATCCTTAATATTTCGAGCTGGGATGAAGATAGAGAAAAATAAAAAATACCACCGTGTAGGGGAGGCATTTCTCAACAAAAAATGTCATATGTATTTATTTCGTCCGAGCAATGGTTTGTCTGGAAAAAATTAATAATGCAGGTATGTATTTTGCAGCAGGGGAAATCACTAAAAGGGGACATCTTATTCATATACGAAGCTTTGGCTCATTCTAAATTGGCCGAATTTTAATATATCGAATTGAAACTGGACGTAGGAGTTAAAATATATACTTTAAATATTTATGTTGAGTCTCAGCTTGTTATCTTGAAAACGACCCGATCTAGGAGTCGATTTCGATTATCGATTTTAGGAGTACCGGACCCACGAACTAATTTCAATCTATTCCAGTTTCGTCGATTTTTGGAATATCAACATCAAATTTGTTTTACAAGTTGAGTACACCAGTATAAATATTCTTAGTAAGTATGAACGATTTTTGTCATGGTATTTTTAAAAACGAGGCGCTTGAAAATAGTCTTCTGTTTTACCTATCTCGTTTTAACTATAACACCTTTGGATTCAACGACTCCATTTTCGACATTTTTGAACATACCGATTTAAAAATTGGTACAGAAGTTAAAAACACAATTGTTTTTTGCTACACTTATTTTAAAAACTATATTTAAAAAATTGACTAATCTGCAGCCGATTAACTCAAGCGTTTTGATGAAAAATTTAAAAAGGTCTAAAATTGTACTTTTTTAAGTTACTTGTGCTTTGAAAAGTAAATAATTAAACGGTTTATACTCCTTGATCTTGTTTGAATCTATATATTTAACTTGTAAAAAAACTTTCAGGTTGATATTTTAAAAAGTTTCTAAACTGGAGCTGTTTAAAATGAATTGGTGGGCCCAGTACTCCTAAAATCGATAATCGAAATCGACTCTTAGATCGGGTCATTTTCAAGATAACAAGCTGAGACTCTGCATAAAATATATATTTTAACTCCTACGTCAAGTTTCAATTCGATATATTAAAATTCGGCCGATTTAGAATGAGCCAACGCTTCATACATGAATAAGATGTCCCCTTTTAGTGATTTCCCCTGCTGCAAAATACATACCTGCATTATCTAATTTTTTCCAGACAAACCATTGCTCGGACGAAATAAATACATATGTCCTTTTTTGTTGAAAAATACCTCCCCTACACGGTGGTAGTTTTTATTTTCCTCTATCTTCATCCCAGCTCAAAATATTAAGGATAATCGGAAAAAAAGATAATCGATTTTTTTTTCGACTTTGGGAAATCGATAGACTGGTAAACTTTTTTTTATGTTAATCTACATACTTTAATGTACTTATAAAAAAAATTCAGCCGTATTGCAAATTACTGGTACTTTTGGTCTAAATTGACCTTTACCGACTGGCCTACCCTTCGCGGCCCGCTTCTTCCATCTGTAACATTATTCTATTTTACCGCCTTTTCCACGTAACCTTCTAGGGTTTTTTATTGCTTGATTTTTCCTTTATGACATTAAAATGAGGTAAGGTTTTGTAATTTTTAACAGTGATCGAATTATGTATTATTATTAACATCGAAAAACAAACAGCAATAACGGTAATTATTAAATTAAAAACAATTTACTGTACCGACTCTTTATATATTCACATGACCTCATAAGATTGTCTTATTATTGACAATGACTTCATCCATAAAACGAAAAGTGCCAATGTTAAAAATTCAGACCAAGGAAGCAGGTATAAAAGTGTGTTTGCGCCATCGACCACTAGGATTCGACGGTCACATGACAGTCGGACCTCTCTGTCTCTCCTCCTCTTTCCATCCTTGTCCAGCACTCGGCCGGCAAAACTCGCCCTGAGAGCTCCTAGCGACTGATAGCAGTGATAGCGCTAACTCACTTTTATACAGGGTGTGGAGAGCGGGTGGCCGGTTTGTATAGCATTGACACGAGAATACTTATAAAAAAAGTATTTTTCCTGAATTCCTTGGGGTTGAAATAGGGGGTTATCAGTTTAAACTAAATGTCTAAGTATTCTCGTTTCAATGCTATACAAGCCGGCCACCCGCTCTGACACACCCTGTATAAACTGTACTTTCCTTGTCTAAATCCTACCCACTAAACTGTTCGTCTTATTGATATGCAGTCATTGTTATTGATGACATATTTGATAAGTTTTTAATGGAATATTCAATTACTGTATTTTATTTTATAAGATGCCACCTATTCTAGAAGTACTAGGGGAGACCCCTGCGTGCTCCGCACGCCAACCCCCGGTGCGACCTTCTAAAAATATATGTTATGTTTTATTTATAATAAAAGTGTAGGATTAATAATAACCTCAAAACTAAGATGGTAAATAATGTTAAATGTTCAAATCAAATTATTTCTTATATTTTATAACAGCAGTAATAATAAAGGTTAAAAGAACCAGTAAGGCTCAGGTCTACACTTAATCAAAAACCTAACAAAAAAGTTATAAATAATAACCTCAAAACTAAGATGGTAAATAATGTTAAATGCTCAAAACAAATTAGTTCGTAAATTTTATAATTTGAATAAACAATTCATTTCCTCCCTTATAAAAATCAATATTTACTTCCACAAAGCAGCTGTATTAGTTAGTTTCTTATTATAAACAGCTGCTTTGTATTAAAATGTTTTTATAACCTTCTGAATACTGTAATCATCGTTATTTACATCCACGAAATCAGCTGGATTAGTTTGTTTCTTATTATAAACAGCTGTTTTGTATAGAAATGGTTTTTAAATATTTTCCATGTTAATCTTATTGGGAAAACCCGACCTTTGAGATTAGCTCACGCCATTAAGGATAAGAATTTGTGACATCTAAAACCTTATTGCAAAACTACGAAATGAGACGAATTTGTTGAAACCTCAAACATTAAAATTGGTCCAGAAATAAGGGAGGAGTTGTGTTTACAAAAAACGGCTTCACGTAGACTATTATATATAAAGATTTGAATAAATAATGTCTTTAAATGGTACGAAATTATGGTAGACAGAGAAGCAACCTGCAACAGAGGTAATTTATTGGGATTGTACCGCTGAAGCTAAGTACTACGGGCAAAGGGTGGGGGCCCCTACTTTCCCTCTCCTCTCGGGACGTATTCCTACAATGAGGATACTGTGCTCGAGCAGTATTGCCCGCCCTTAAAACAAATTATTTAAGTGAAAAAATACGACATAAATTTGTTACTTAAATATTTTCCATACAGGTTGTACAACATGTGAGGTTCTATTCGGCTGCCAAAGCTGGCAAAGGTGCCAAAGCAATGACTGTGAAAGTGTATAGATACAACCCTGAAACAAATGACAACAAACCGCAGATGCAAGCCTACAAGATAGAAAAATCAGAGTAAGCCAGTATTACATATATTTAGTATAACTAGCTGACCCGTGCGAATATTTCGCAAGTTCGGAGTAGGCTTACATTTACCTGATTTAACACGTTGATTTAATTTAGTTAATTAAGTTTATTTATTTACATTGGTTTATAAATAACAGTTTCCCTATACAATCTTACAGAATAAACAATCTAACTAACAGCTGTCATGCTAGTTAAACAGATGGTTAGTAGATGGCGCCTTTCATTAGGAACATACAGAGTATAATATAAAAGTTTTTTAAATCAATTTTTGTTATTAAAACATGAATTTTAAGCTGTTTGTCTATTTTTCCCGTGTAGTGGTTAAGGAAAGCTTTAAAATGATGCCTCATTCATGTAATTTGATGATGTATTAAGGAAGTTATGGCGTACCGACAAAAAAATAGTCTTGAGAAATAATATATGCGATTAGTAATATTTTATTAGACGGTAAACAAATTTAATTAACAAGTTTTGAGATCAACTTGCGAGAGAGATCACATCTCACGACTAATACGTTTACTAACTCGAACGTTTCAACGATAACGTCGCCATCTTCAGTGATGCACGAGCTACAATAACCAAACTATAACTTAAGTAGGGTATACAATATATTGGTTTCGATGATTGAGGTAGTAATACAAGTTGATTTAAAAAAGTTATTTGTTTATCTTAACAACATTGGTTCAAATCGTTTCCATACAAAAATATCTTCCGCCCAGTTATAGGGTGTTAAAAAAAATGTACACCCCTCTAACTTTTAAACGGTTAGCCGTATGAAAAACAAGTCGTAAAATAACTTGAAAAATCCAAAATCATCATAGAATTCGACCACGCAGCTGAACCGCTGACGTGAGTTAAGCAAATTTCAAAAATTAAGTTTATAGGCCTATGTTTTAGGGTTTCAACTTCAACCAACAATTTGGGAAATAGGTCTATTCACGACGGTGCTGAATAGCTGCAAAATGGTTCGCACGCCATTCCGCATATTGGGAGTATCTTCAATACACAAAACATTGCGTGCTTCGCACGCCATTCCGCGTATTGGGAGAATCTTCGATACACAATGCATTGCGTGCTTCGCACGCCAACCCCACGGTAGAATCCACCACATGGCTTTGAACCGGGTACTTCTATGGTATTTTACGTTTTGATCGATTCTGGGGGAACCAAGCGAGCTATAAGGTCGCGTAAAAGAACAAAATCTGCAGAATAACATCCTACATTTATATTAGGAGTGTCTTCTATAACAAAGCATTGCTTGCGTCGCACGCCATTCTGAATATTGGGAGTATCTACAACACACAAAACATTGCGTGCTTCGCACACCTACCACCGTATTGGGAGTATCTTCAACACACAAAGCCTTGCGTGCTTCGCACGCCAACCCCCTTATTGGGAGTATCTTCAACACGCAATGCATTGCGTGCTTCGCACGCCAACCCC
>JAGFPH010015294.1:0-15116 GCA_018207615.1 Philaenus spumarius | reverse complement strand
GGGGGGGGGGGTACTTTATGGGCACCCGGTATAAAACCTATACTATTACTTAATTAAAAACAAGATGGAGGTTACCTGCCACTATATTATACAAACTGTTTTTGAAAGTTTAATAAATTACCTGCTCTACGTCTGTCTACGTGATATATTTTTAAAGTATTTTCTACGCTAAATTATCATTGCCTTGTCTGAATAAAGAATTTGGACTGAAAAATCCAATGTCAATAGAAGAATTCGAACATAAAACAGCGCAACACCAATGCTGTTTAACTCATCAAACTAGTGTATACAATTTGATATGAATTTTAACAGATATCTTAAGTTTGTTAAACTTTAGTTTATATTAATAAACACAACTTTATATTTCTTAATCAGTACTAGCTAAACAAAGTTATTGTTTTCAATTATCCCACCTAATTCTATTTGATTAAACAGGATGGAAGTTAAACATTCATTAATCTAATCCTTGATTTAACTGCAAGTTAATTTTATTCATGGGTGCTAAAACTGTTCTCAGTAGTTGTAATGTCGTAATGTCGCGGGTGTTACATTTAAATTGTTACATTATTGAAATTTAACTTTGATAAGTCAGTTTGACGAGAACAATGCACTAAAACTACAGAATCTTTAAACATGCTTCTAAGGACATTGTAGGCTATCAGCTCATATCATGGCTTGAGATCGCTTTACAACTTTCCACATCAGCTCACCCCATTGTCCTCAATGTGTCGATCTTGTCTAAATTCACTAAGAGTTGTTTCATTCAACACATATTTGGTTTTTGTTTTGTCCATCCGCTTGTTGTTTGTATGTTTTTTTAACCAAATTGCCGACCATTGAACATTTGAAATATGTGTCCACAGAGTACGGCAACATTCTCCCCAGAATTTTAAGCAACACTCTCCGTAAACTCAGCATAACTGTGGCTTTCCGCACCAACATCAATATACAGAAAATTCTCCGCCGCAAAATTCTTAGACCGGTGGAGGAAAAAACTGGGATATATGGAATCAATTGCGATAATTGTGAATTCTATATAGGCCAAACAAGGAGGCCGTTCTTAAAACGGTTTAAGGAACATCTACCAAAGAAAAACATAGACGGAAACAAATCAAATTACGCTCGCCATTTAATAGACACCAAACACCAATTCACCGATTTTAATACCAATTAAACCTTGTCCAAAATGAACCTATCCATTTTTGCTTGAAGGGTAGATATATGAATGCTATAGAAGAATATGAGATATATAAAGCCTTTAAATTCAACGACAGACAATTGCTTAACGATCAGTTACTGCTTCAGTACAACATATTGTACGATTCGGCGATAAGAATATCGGACTCTATCATCTAAACATTGAATTCAGTCAGTAGTCGTTCGACCGTGACTCTAAGTAGACGTCTACCCTAATTATATGTCATAGTTTTGTGAGTTGAGTGTTTTTATGTTGTATGTAATGTAACTTTTATTATCTGATGATGAAACATATGTTTCGAAACGCGCCATAAACGTACACTGAACGAAGTCACACGACGGATACAAGGTAAAATTTGTTAAATTCTATTTGTGACTTGGATACTTATACAATGGTTTTATTAAAAGAAATTTTTTTTAGTAACGTACAGAATATTTTAGACGTATTTTAGAGAGGTTGCCGACACAATTCATTAATTGGATAAAGATCACAAGAAATAGACACCAAATTGTCCTTCAAATTATCATTTGACTACGTGCCATATTGCAAGTTTCGATTTACCCAACCAACTACTCTGTGAGGTCAAAATTGAAATACGAGTATAAGCTACTTCTTATTACAAATAATATTCCCACTGATCGCATTTTGTTTTCTTTTTGAATGATAGTGGGGGATGAGAAATGCAGGCATTCATTATATAACAGATTATATTATAAGTTAATGAATTAAATCAACTCAATATTTGTTATTGATTTTTATAAATATATATCATAACAAATATATAGCAGTTTTATATACTGAGACAAATTAATAAAGCCTTTTACTGATATCTTTTTCATATATTACATGTATATAAGATTCCTTCGCAACAGACATAAAACAAATGTTTAACAGTTCTTTATTCACTTTAATATAAAATAAATTTAAGTTTATATATAATATATCTTACACTAAATTGTATACAAAGACAATCACAAAATGAGCAGAAAGATTTATAGTTTTGTGTTTATTGGTGGTTAAAAAAATAGAAAGTGATTGCGTCGGTTTCCACCTTAAATATAAAATTCAGCCCTAATGAAGCACTTCATTCAATAATGATTATACATTCTAAAATAATTTGAAACTATGGTGTACTCATTAAGTTATAAATATTGTAATGTAGTACTAACCACGTAAGGTGTAGAGCATTTACTGTCTAGGTACTGTCGAAGGTAAAAGTTAATGACTGTAGAACATGCAATGGTCGGAAAATTTTATACGTATATAAAACACAATCAATAAAATTTACCCTTCTTTTAGGTTTTGTAATATGTCATAGAATGGTCATATCAAAAGAGTGGCCTGTTTATATTTTCATATGCATTCACATTCATAGTTGCACATTTAAGCAGATATATTTATTTACCGTCACTTGAATTGTTCTGACAAAAGTTTTATCGGCTTTCCTGACAAATCTAGACCAAGACCATAAAATTAATTCAACAAACTTTATTTCGTTAACCCACTTGTGTTCTTACTTCAACTTGTTTGCTTATTTCTTTACTTTTTAAGGAACGAGAGTACAGTAAATAAAAGCTTAAGACATTGAGTACGACATAGTTTAAATAAACAAATTAAATTAAATTGGTTTGATTCATTTTTACGATGCCAACGGATTTTCTGCTTGAACAATAACGGAATTCATCGCCAATTTCTGTTTTATTATTTTCATTTTATCCTTCTTAAAAGTAATTTTGACTTGAATAAAACTTTGAGTTGAGTTAAATGCTAAGTTTGATTAAATTACAATATTATTGTATAACCAAGATTTCTTTCTTTTTTATTCCACTGGGATAAACCTGTCCAAATAAATTCATAATATTACATTATTTAGAGTAGTTGAGCTCTCAAAACGACGAAACAAATCGTATAATAATATATTGTTTTACCCTTCACGTGTTTGAATTTTTCCGACAAACATATTAAACACTTAGTTGACTCTGTTTTGAATACTTATTATAACCCATATCATATTCTTGAATTTAGGATACGCTAAAAATGTATTGTTTAAAATAATATATTTAGAGAATAAATGCGTTATTAATGAGCTAATAATAACCAACAGTAAACTTATTCTAATTTTGGAACATGCTACAACAAAACAAGTTTTGTTTACAGATTTGATGATAAAAGCCACTCTAAATGCTGAGGGGATTTGTTAAAAGAACTGTGTAAACTATTTTAATGGAATCAGACCTAATACTAAGTAATCCGAGATAAAATACTCTTTGGGAAAGAATGAAGTTATAAAATAGTGTTTACAATAAAATATGTTGTATGAGAAGGCAGGAACTTTAACAGTTGTACTAAATTTGCTAAATTTTAGTATAATTGAGCAAAATGTTTTATAGTTCCATAATGATTTATTCACTAGCTAACTGATTGTGAAAACAGAGGTATAATTCTAAATGGTGCATGTTTGAGTTGACTCTAATCCAGGATCGGTTAAATGGAAGTTAGTTTGAAAATGATTGATAACACTATTCTCAGTAGCTAAACTCCAGCTCTGTAGGGGAGATAGGATGTAATTTAATTGACTATTGCATATTAACCTAGCTAAGTAATTCTCGGAACAAGGTCTTAAACTGATGTTAAAACTACAGAACTCTTGAGCCTTCTACGTTGAAGACTGTAAACGTATATAATAAATAGTATTCAGATTATATGGTTTCGATCGTTACGTTGTCCTTCTCTCGATCCTGTTAATCTTAACATAAAGGGTGCTTTTAAAAACATTTGTAATGGTGAGACTTTTATTTTTAGAGTTTTAGTGAGTTTATTGTAACATGAGTTTTATAAATAACAATCTAATTATAATATCAACAGAATTTATTTGAACAAAAGTAGAAAAATTGGGTGTTTTAGTGCTGGTATAAATTTGTAGGCATTTACAAAACCTGCTTACTGAAACAAATAAATAAATAATATAGTTCTTGACAAAAAAAATTATTAAAAGTACCAAAAAAAACGAAAACAAAATAAAAGGTCTAAGCTTTTATAAAAGGATCTATATCAGTTTTATTATAAATTAGTATATCATAATTTATTATTGTTCTTAATTACAAAAGAAATTATAATTTATTTTACAAACTTGTTTATAAAACTAATCGACTTGTAGAAGGGGAGTTAAAATTAAATGTACTTTTCCTTTCACGAAGATAGTTACGTACACTGTTCCATGGATTTTTTAATAAAAGTGTATATTAAATAAGGCGTTAAAGGTTTTGGTTTGTTCAGAATCTCTAATATTTTAAGAAACTCGGTAACAGTTTAACTACCACTATGCAATATAGTTCTTTGAATTTGTAATCTTAATTCGAATGTTAGTCTAAAACATATTTTTTACATCTTAAATATTGATACTTAAGTCAAGAATCTCTAATAATAATAAATACCAGACAGGTTAAAAATACTTTAGTTAACTTTATTAAAGGAAAATAAGCAAGTTAAATTGATATTCGGTCTTTTTTGGCCCCTCTTCGACTAAAGGAGGTTTGTCTGGATGAAGTCATAAGATAATAACGGAGACTAATAGAAATGCAGAGATTTGCAATGCAACAAATTTAGGCTTTAGTTTTTGAATAAGGTCTAATTTATACATAGTAGACTATGATGTTTCTCAGGTATAATTTTTGGGACTATGATTTTCTATTTGTAATATTTTCACTTTATAAATAACAATAAATATCCTAACTGTAGTGAGATAGATATGCCTATTATTTCAGATCGTAATGCGTTGTTTACAATTTACCAAGTCGTTTGTGTAATAAACTTTTATTTGAATTCATACAACTCATGCAAATAGCAGGTATTAACAATAATGGGTATATTAACATATTTACGTACAGTTCATTAGTACATATATTACTACAAAGTTTTTGACTAAAGTTTGTGTTCAATTTATGTTTTTCCAATTGAAAATCATACAATATTTATTGTATACACTATCATGCAGGTTCTTAGTTTGTGTGTTCCCTATGTGGCAACAGGCTTTTTGACTAAACAGAACCGTATTTGGTACGGTTACAATTTTGTATTTAATTGGAAATATATTATACTCATTTCCACTTTTTAATTTCACAATGTCCAATTTGCAATATTAGATTTTAGTCCAAGAACTAAAAGCCTATCTTTTCTATTTTTTAAACTCAACCCACAAAATAAATACCGTATTTTTTTCTCTAGAATTTATCAAAAATTTTTGATTACATTACATTTTATTAAACCAAATTCCTAGTGACTTTCGAAATTTCAAATACAAATTTGTAGTTTTAAAACATTTTTTGCACTAACTATATTATTATTCAGTAATTAATTAAAATTTAGCTCTTCTCACTATTATAAACTAAAATGATAAGGGGTTTATCTTGATATACAGACAATATTTATTAATGTATATTTGAAAACAAGAAATTGTTAAATTGTACTTTCATAGCCTATTCAAAATCTAAATACATTAATTATTTTAGATTTGTAAAATAAATAATTTCATGTTTGACTATTGTACTTGTAAGGATTTGTATTGCACTCATTTTACTTAGAGGTAAGAAGAAGAGGTCAAATTAGTCGCTAAACCAGTGCGGTGTTAAGATTATAAGATTATAACCACCTTTTATACTTTGCATTCCTCCCTCTAAAAGAACCTAGGTTATTTAAGTCACAACAAAAGAAATTTTTATATATATAACTAATAACGTTTCTTAAAATATTAAAAATTGTTAAATAATTTACTTTTACAGCATTAAAGTTTTATAATATTATGTAATATTTGCACGTTCAAATTTAATGTTAATATATTGTACAATTTATTGTTTAAATAGTAATAAACTACCTGCCCTGAATTCTCTTATTTCCTCTTGTTTCTATACTCAGTTACTATTGTTTTGTCAGTAATGAAAGAGGAAGACTGAAAAGCCAATGACAATATCTGTATTTAACATGAAAAAGTGAAACACTATGAGACATGTTTATAAGTAGGCCTACTTTAATTTGTCAACAAAAACAAACTTATATCTTAAACATTATTAACTAATCACTAATCACAGCTCCTAGATCCATTCAACCCAAGATTTTATTCATTTGATTAAACAACAGGGCAGTTAAACATTCAATAATCTAATCATCGATTTAACTGCAAGTTAATTTTGTTCATGGTTGTTGAAACTGTTATTAGTAGTTGGAATCTCGTAATGTAGAGGTTGTTAGATTTGAATACGTCAAATCATTGAAATTTAACTTTAATAAGTCAGTTTTTAGACTGCAATGCAGAGCATTTAAACCTGCGTCAAAGAACGTTGCAGACTATAAACTCACATAAAATGAAAATTGCATGCCTTGGGATCGCTTTACGAAACAAACTCTCCCCATTGTGCTTAAAGTCTTAATCTTGTTTGTATTTACTAAGGGCTGTTTCGTGGAACAGTTTGTAGCTGTGTAACATGAATTTTCTGTTTTCTCAGCTCATAGTATCATTAATTACAATATCATTTTGTGCAGATTAGAGTAAAACCTAAAAGGAAATTTAAATTTCTTAGTGAATACAGAATAATTGTTACCAAAATCAGTATTACTATATAGTCACTAAAAACAAATATATTGAAGTCTACGTTTTAGCGTGGCTACGACGTAAAAAAAAGCTAAAACATGTTTAGAAAGTAAAGGTCAAACAGTTTGTAAAGCTATCCTGTATATATTTCTTTCATTGCATTTGCAGCTGTTTTACCAGGAAATGTATGGTATGATTGTCCTTGGTCACAAAAGCAATTCTAACATAATTCAATTCTCATTTGCACAAACGTACTTGTTTTCACGAATTGAATCGTTTCTAGAAGGGGATGCATATTAAATCACCCCTTCCTTCTATTTTAATTGTCGTTAAGAGCAATATTCATTAATGTTATCTAAAGGTAGGTATGTAAATGTTCATATTCCTAAACTGAAACTCCTAGCATAATTTGAGCCGGATGCTTAAAGAATTTAAAATAATACGAACAATAGAAAAATAAGTAATATAAATAATAAAATAAAATTTATATATGTATGCATATATATATGTATCTGTTATTTAAGTTAATTTGAAATATTTTCTGGCAAGATTCATTATTGAAACTAGAAAATGAATATTAGGTGGTTTACAATATGTAAATGCAACGAATACAATTATTATAACATTTTATTTTTCAATAATATTCTCAAATAACATATACATACATTTACAAATCATTTATGATAGTAAAAATGTGCAATTTATAAACAAAGTTCCAATGGTTCTTAGTGCGTTACACGTTTACGTTATTTAAATGTAAATTTGTTTAATCAACATTCCCCTGAACTCCAATTGGCAAACAAAAGAGAAAACGAAACAGCAATGGCTCTAACATCTTTATTGCGAAGAGGGTTATGTAGGCCTAACAACTGCAATATTTGTACTTTACTTTGTGTAAAAAGGTATTGTTTTCAAATTATTGTATTGGTTACAATTAGCCGAATATTAAAATAATTGTCTACAATTTATAATGTACACTATACCGCTCTTAATAGAACAATCTGTCTCGTTTATATCACCAACTGAACTCGCCTAGTTCCAGTTTTGTCCTCCATATAAGTCATTGTACCCATCGATCACCGATTCGATAAATCGAAAATAAAAGAGAGAATTTATTTTCGTCACCCTCATGCGAAAAACCTCTCATCTACAACAAAAGCTAACGCTGGTCTGTATTAAAGGTGGAATGATGGGGAGGAATTATATTAATACACAGCTCCTAAGGTCAGTGAAAAATGATCAGTTCTCAGATCCAGTGAAGATGACTTTCACCTCCTCCGATCGCGGCAGAGAGCCTACTTGTTAGGAAACCCTTAAATAGGTCAGAAGTAATCGTAAAAAAAGGACCATTTGGTTCTTTCTTCCACTTAACATACAAAATATATACATTTATACAAATTCACACTACAAACAAAAATTAATAAACAAACAAAACACTATAAAATAATAATTACTTCTAAAACATAATGTACAAAAACTTAGAAAACTAAAAATAAACAAATTTATCTCCTAAGCAAAATAAAACGAAAAGTAAATAATTAGACCACACTATATTACAAACACACTTATAGTTTCAAAAACACACACATTGAAGAACATTATACACAAATCTTCCGAGCGCCCGAAACTACCCAAAATGTCGCAGAACCAACAGCCTTCTTTAACTGAACACTATCACTGTTGAATTTTAAACTCTCAAATAATTCCAGAGCCTACATCCTGTCACAATGAATGATTTATTAAATATCTCAGTTATGTGCCTGGGTAGAAGCAATAACAGATTTACACAGGATTTGTATTTATTCAGCTAAGCGTATGCACAGTGATCTAACTGTATCATCATGACAGTAAAAGCAAATAAATTATTATTTCACTATTAAGCCCCGTGAAAAATCACAGACAGATTAGTTAGATACACATCAGAAATACATCATGTAAAAAAATATATATATTTCAAAACAACAGATTTTATGTAGGCCTACCTATCTATGCTGACGGCGATTTTTACCTCGGTAAATGTGCACAACTATAACGATTATAAAACTGTAGGCCCATTTGTTAAAATTTTTGTCTTTATATACCTAAATAATATAAAAATATATCATAATGATAGATCAAATGATTTAGAAGTTATTAATATTATAATGAAGAAATTAATAATGGAATATATTTATATGTTATACGAAGATGTACGAATGTTTCCGAAATTAAACCAATGAATATTTCTTCTTTAAATTTGCATATGAATATATTTATAGTAAAATGTTGTATTTATGTTTATTTTATAACTCCAAAGCAATTCTTATAAAGTATTATAGCCTGCATTATTTCTTTAACTCATATTTAAAAAAATCAACTTCATAAGATTTATATTTTTGATTGAAGTTGTAAACATAATCCCAAAATATAATCTATGCTGGGTTTTGTGTAAATATTATAGATGATGGGTGACATATCGGCTGTTATTGTTACTCAACTACAAATACGTACGGACGTTGATTGCTATTTTGTGAAAAAAATGTTTGAGTCGATAAAGGAATGAAGGAAAGTCAAGAACACATCCAATAAACTGGCTGTATAAATTGTTTACTGTTTGATTAAACGGATTATTGATTTCAGTGGAATAAACTGTTTTGATATAAGTCTTTTATTTGACCTGTTCTATCTATTAGTCTTTAATTGATATCATAGGTTTAGCAATAAATATTTTGTGTGTATGAAAAGAACCAATAAATTAAATGTTGCAATGAAACAGGGCAATTATTCTCTCAAAACGCAATCCTAATTGAATTGTATTTGTTTGACGTTACAAAAATAGAGAATTTTTTAATTAGGACTATATTAGAGAATAGATGTGTTGGTAATTAATTCTTTAAAAAGCTTCTTGTTCTTAAGAATAAAATAAGTTCAATGTTGAAATAATAGTACAGTAAAGTAAGGTAATAGAACCCTAATAATAATATATTTAAAAAATGTTGATTAGAGGTAAAACAGTTAAACTTAATAAAGATATACACTTAATTACTCCTTAATTGATTGAACAGGCAAATCTTCGATGGCAAATTTGATAAAAGTAGTAATTTTAGTAAATGTGTTGTACTTCATAATTATAACTCATGAATAACTTAGAGAGTAGTCAAGCACTAGACGACAAGAAGAAAAACAAACAAAAACTAAACATAACAATTTAAAATTTGTATTGCTTAGTTAAATAAAGAAATAAGTAGTTATTTTAATAACTGAGCTACAATACCTTGTACAAAATCATTAGAATATCTTGTGGATATTCTATTATGGGAATATCTTATTATGGTAATAATATTAAACATAATATTAAGCAATTTAAAATGTGTAATTTGTGAAAAAGTGAAAAAGCTGTTAAAAATCTGGAAAAAAAGATCAGACAAATCAGGAAGAGGCAGAAGACCCAGGTAACCCAACATATGCAGCTTGAGGACACTAAATAGTAAATAAACAGGAATTATATGCATTAACTTATTAACTTATTATTAAGTTATTATGGATTTTCCAAAAGTTTGTTTTTTAACAGTTTGATGTTGCATATCTCAAAAAGTATTAAAGCTGGTGATATAAAAAAATTCAGAATAGTTTTTTCAAACTAAATCCTAGTTCCCTGTGAAAAGATATTGTAATTGTTTCTGTACATTTTAAAATATGAGCTTTTTAATTGTTATTTTGCGTACAAAAATATGTATATTTTAGTTTTCAACAGCAACAATTATTTTTCTTGACTTTTAAAATCCTTGCACCAGGAACTAGGTGCCAAAAGACCTACTTCAAAATAAAAATAAAATTATAATAGTACTAGGTATAAGCACAATTGAGCTGTGAGACATATAAAACACATTGTCGCTTATGGCGTTCGGGCTCCCCTTAAGAAGTTATTATCAATCCAGTCAACGGGTTTTTGAAAACTGTTTTAAAAACTAACTGGATCAAACTTAAACCACTATGATCAAGTTAAACATGAGTGATAGTAAAAAAAAAAGTATTAATCTGTTATATAATATCAGTTATTATATACTTTAATTCTCCCAAAACTGTATCTGCATCAGCTACACCTTCGAAGTTTGGAGAATATTGGAAAACGTTTCAGTTTGTCATATTTATGCTTCTGTTATTATAAAGGGAAAGTTTCGACATTTAATTTGTTATTGATAGTACTTGCAATCATTACTCATGATTGATGACGTGGAAAATAAATATAAATTATAAAATGTACATTATCAGGATATATTAGCATAGCCTATTGCTGCAGGAGAGGAGATAACATCGAGTGGAATGTTTGTGTTTGATTTGTGTTAAAAATATGAATTGCCCGAAAATGAGCTCTATTTTGTTCACGCCAACAGTTTTGTGTTTAGTCCATTTTACTTTCTCACTCTAGTATAGAGAAAGTATAGTGATCGCAAAAACATCGATGTTGAGATTTTTGTGAAAATATCCGTTTTGGGACCCCTGAGTTCAAAAAAGTGGTTTTTACAAAATGTCTGTCTGTATGTCTGGATGTCTGTGTGTCTGTATGCATACAAAGCTAGAGAGAAAACTATTAGATCGATTTCGAATAAATTTGCACCAAACATGTCAATTAAGCCTGTATAGATCACGAAAAAGTTTTTGAACATTTTTGAAAAACAAACC
The DNA here is from genome assembly GCA_018207615.1 of Philaenus spumarius. Taxonomy (NCBI): domain Eukaryota; kingdom Metazoa; phylum Arthropoda; class Insecta; order Hemiptera; family Aphrophoridae; genus Philaenus; species Philaenus spumarius. Next base: position 3,672 of record JAGFPH010015294.1, on the reverse strand, counting down.
TCTTTTTGGCCAAAAAAACTCCAAAAAGTCAGTTATTATTTTTGTATAAAACAACGGTTTTAACGATTTAGATAAAATTTGGTTTATTTGTAGTTTTTAATGTACCCTACCATATGCAAAAAACCGCATCATAATAATAACTGATTTGTGGTGGTTTTTTGGCCGAAAAGTTGGCTGTTTTTTTTTTTAAAAATTTCAAAAAATCTTATCTATACAGGCCTAATTGACGTGTTTGGTGCAAATTTATTCCAAATCGATCGAATAGTTTTCTCTCTAGATAATAATATTAATATTTTTATTAGTTAATCTCCTACTTTAATATCACTCCTCCTACAATTATGAAGACACAGTGAATCTGTTTAGTAATTTAAATATGTTTGTGAGAAAGTATGTGCCACAAACATCGTACCGTTTATTTAACCTGAAATCGTTATATTACATTGTCTATGATGATTATACTTTATATTTAATTTCAAGACTACCCACAACTGTCAGTGAATAGTAAGTGAAAGTAAGAGGTTTTGTGGCCATTACATAAATCTCTATAGCAGCGAATATCTTCCCAGAATGTATTCTTCCACTTCACTGCTTCTATTTCTTTACACGTGTTATACAGATTCTCTTAAAAATATACAAAAATATAATAACGAACTACTAATTTAAAATTACAGTTTTTAACTTACTTTTTATAAAATTAAAACAGGATGGTTACTGAAAGTATATAAAGGCATGGTTAATTACTTCTTAACAAGATATGCTCTTGATCGAATCAATTATAAACACGGAACTGTATTTTTAACTTCCCGCTACCAATAAAGGGAAGTTATTGATTTCGGTCCGATTTTCGAAAGTCGAGTTTTCATTAAATCTCCACGTTTTGAGGTCCCAGGAAGCCATTCTGACTATTCCCGCCGAGGTGTCCGACCGTGTGTGTGGGGGTGTGTGTGTGGATGTATGTGTGTAAATAAATTTTTGTCGTACAGTTTCTCAAAAACGAATCAACCGAATGAATTCTACGACATGTCATTCGAAAGGGTGTATCAAAACTTAGATCTGATTAGATTTGAGAGTTAATCCATCGAGCCAATCCGAAGAAATTTAAAACAATAACCTAAATATTTTTTGGAATTTTTATGTTTTTAAAAATAACTTTAAAGCGTGCTAAAAAATCATAATAAAACCATGTATACATTTTTTGTGCTTAAAAAACTGCGTCGACTGCTTTTTTGAAAATGAAAATTGGACGACGCATTCAAAAGTTATCGTTGTTTAAAAATTCACAAATTTTCGTTTTTTGGTATTTTTTGGTATTTTTTTAACATATCTTCCAGATTTCTCAACCAATCAATATAAACCTGTACATTTTCTTTTTGTGCTTTAAAAACTGCGTAAAATGCTTTTTTAAAAATGGAAATCGAACGACGCATTCAAAAGTTATCGTTGTTTAAAAATTCACATATTTTCGTTTTTTGGTATTTTAACAAAAAAACTCATTTTAAGCGTTTAAAATTCAAACTAAGCGGGAAGTTCTAGGGTTGGCCTGCACGGTCAAACAATTTCCAGATTTTTTAAAAATTTTTACACATTATAAAATACCAAGTCAAACATAATTGTGTGAATTGTATTTACGTTTAGGCCCATTTATTTGTATAACTTCGAACTACCAGATACATGATTGTGTATTTATTTCATTGTGTCTATAGTGATTGATTTATCTTTATTATGAGATGCTACAGGAAGTATTAGAACTGCCAAAGTGTCCTGTGAATTTATTACTGTTACTGACGTTTTTAAAAACAAAAGTTTGGATCGACAAAAGAGTATGGGAACTGGCGATAAACTATACTGGCTGTATACACGGTTTGTTGATTGGTAAACTGTTCGGATTCAATGCCAATCTTTGTTATGCAACTAAATATTTGACTTGCTGGCAAAATTCTAGTGCCTTAAAAATGTCGTATTACTTTTTTTACATTTCTTCCTTTTATATTAATATTTTGTATCCATCCCTGCTTGGTCATAAAATAATGCAAACTTAATTTAATTCAACTCTTATCTACAACGCGTTTTAACGAATTAAATCGTATTTAAAAGGGGGAGGTATATTTAATTCCTCTTGCCTCCGTATAATTACTTGCACTGTATACTGTATATTCAGTCAAGCATGTTATTATGCAAACATTTTCGTTTTATTCAGAATTTTTACTTTTTTATAATTAATAAAACCAAGCAACTCACTTTAAGTACCTATGCAGTAATTTCACACTAATTCTCTCAGAAATGTTTAAGCAAAAGTATTAATCTCATCTGTATAATTGGTTATATTTACATTTTATGAGGTAACGTAAGACCTAAAAACCTTCTCAAATAGAAAGGTATCTGATTCTGGATCGAAGATGAACTTAGGTTTTTTTTTTTTGCAAATTTTTGATTGATTACTTTGATTGATTATTTCCTGAATTTTTCCTTGCAGCCTTTAACTCAGAGTTTGATTCAGAAAAATGACTTTAAGCTTTTCATAAACCATGTTAAAAATAAATAGAAAGGCATGACCATTATTCTCAGGAGAATTATACAGAGTGTCTTTTTTAAATGGGTCACCATTGTAAACTATAAATCTGACAGCAAACTTAAAATCAGATTATTACCTTTCCTTGTTCTTTTGATAAATTAAAAAATATTTAGTTACAATATTTATAAATGGCCGCCATTTTCCAATATGGTGGTCAAATTTCGAATTTCTTATGGAAAACCCAATATTTTATGACGATTTTGTATTTTATAAGTTATTTTAAGCCTTTTCGTTCTTGGTGTTTTTTAGATACGACCAACCGTTTAAAAGTTAAGAAGAGGACATTTTTTTTTAAACTCCTTGCCTGAGTGGAAGATATTTTTGTATGGAAACGTTTTGAATCATTCAAAACGCAATCAACCCTAATAAACCATTGTTGTTTTTATATACTTTTTGAAAAATAACGCAATCTGTTGGGTATAAAAACAACACACACCATACTAAATATTTTACGGCAATGTGAGCGCCATAATAAATAATAATAAAATATGATTACGTTGGTAGGTACAGTAATCAGATGTTTGCTGTAATATTTCACTAACAGCTAATTTCAAACTTTGAAACTATTAGGTTTCAACTTTTAGGTTTGGGTTTTTAAACAGCGCAATATGTTGAAAGTAAAAACGACATACACTATACCTTGCGCAAAGATTCGTGGCGGCTGAGAGTTTAGGACGGTCGGGGAGGTGACCCTACCCTAATTAGCCCTCGCTCGGCCGCTCCGGGTTATGGTCATAAGTCACCTACTGGGCTCAAGGCACAGTCGGTAAAATTTTTTTGCATTTCGCCATAGAGTGTAAAAATAACGTCATTTTTGTAATCTGCACCAAATAACAAGATCATTAAGTCCAAACACGATATAATTGCTATGCTATTAAGTATTCACTTAGTTTTAAAATAAAAGATAGTTTACAGAATAAGATATATTTTTACGAATATTTACAAACTATAGCTATTTACAATTTTGTACATGAAGTGTAATCCAGATTGTCACAGGAGCTAAATGTGAAACCATATCCCTGAAAAAGAAAATATTTTTAGCAACATATAGTCTGTCAGACTAATTATTGATCAAATAAAGTGACAAGCAAAAAAGATTT
>JAGFPH010015293.1:10306-21538 GCA_018207615.1 Philaenus spumarius | reverse complement strand
CTTTCATGGCCGCCGGGGTCTGAACTTAGAGAGTGAAAGTCCCGCTGGAGGAAGTGATGAAGTTATTGGGCCTCGTAATTATGCGTTTGTCTGGATTCCATTGAAGGACGATGGATTCGTTCGTTTGAAAAAAAAACTTTCATGGTTCGTTTCAATTGTGGTTGTTGATGTTATGGCTGTTGCGATTGTTTGTGGTTTGAAGTTTAGGTCTATAAGGTGTGCACTGATCCCGAAACTGGAATACTATGAAAATATTCAATTTCAAGTTTTAGCGTTTGGTTCGCATTAAAGGATTGTTTATACTTATCTAAAAAATTAAAATTCGTTTATGAAATAACAAAGGTAATGAAAATAAACATAATTATGCAAATCATGTAGAAACATATAGGCCCACTTAACACAATTTAAGTAGCAGCTACACCAATAAACAAAAAGGGACATTTCCATAAAATCTACATTAATATATCTTCAACAAAAAATACAGTCTACACACAACAACCTGAACGAACAATAGACTTGATAAATATAAAATTCAATCACAACATAGTATACAATATAAAAAACACATAGATCAATTTGTAGGCCTTGTGGTATAATGATGGCCAGTACAGTTCGTATATGAGTAGCAAACGAATTGGTTTTGACACATTGTCTTAGCTAAAACTCGAATGTGAGTTTTTTTCGAATCGCAGTGCCGCATAACACAAAGGTATATTTTTTTGAGTGGTTTGGTTTTTGAAAACCTTTTAATGTAAATATACACCAAATATTTTTAACATTTTGAAGGAAAAAACAATATTTAACTGAAATAATTACTTTCAAGTCGACCCCTATACGTACAAAAAATACCTTTTTGGACTTTTATTTGCTCCCGTTGAGCAATGCATTCTCAGAACTGATAGTTTGATCAAACATTGCTGGTGATTTATCTTTCCAAACAATGTTCAACTTTTCTGAATGTTTTCAATATATTGTGGAATTTCACGCAAATAAAAAATCCAATAGCAAAAAAACATTGGGCTTGCTTAAGACCTCACGTTGGAAGTGTAACTTCTATGACCGATTTATATTAATATTAGAAGAGAATAAAGGTCAACAAATTACACAAGTCAATATATTGTCAAAAAATATTATATCATATTTTTAAGTTGCATAATTATAATATAATAATTATAATATTATAATATTGTAATATTATTATAATTATATTATTATTATGTAATAATATTATAATTAATTATAATAATTATGCGAAAAATAGTGATCATTATAATGTAAGCAGTATTTATTTAGTGACTAATGATTTTGAATGAGGTATTAGTGTATGCACTGTACGTAGAATTCTAAGAATAATTCAATATGTAAGGGATAATTATTATAATAACGTGTTATAATATATATTATGTATCGTCTACTCCCTCTCCACGCGCTTACTTGTCTATATATACTACTAGCTGACAGAACAATGTTCGCTATTGCAATAATATGGTTACCTACAGCAAATGTTACATCTTAAAGTATTTTAGCTGATGCTGTGTGTATTTTGAGACAGTGGTTTTTTACCGCTTGCCTATGTGCTTTTACGCGATTTGTATTAGAAAAACGCTTTCGTCTTTTTTTTCTTCGTTTTTTGATATGTGTTCTGGATGTGACCGAACTGCATCAGATGATATACACTAATCTGATAGGGTTGGAAGTTGAGAAATTTGGAGACCATCGTCTGAAACCTGGGATTTTGAAGCTGACAGTATTTTCTCCACTCTAATATCCATTGAGTTGTCAGGTAAAGAAGGTGTGAGAGGAATGAGAACATCAAAGTGGCCTCTCGTCAGTTCCCCAGTAAACCTTAGCCTACCTACTCCCTCAATCGGTTCGCCAAAACTCACCCAGAACAAATAACCATCTCTGAAAACCTGAAATTCATAAAAAGTATTTCGGTTGCTGCTTGAATTTCACAGGAGGTTCAAAAAGTTACCGGTTTGCTCATATCCGCGATATATTCTTTTTATGTTGAATAAAAATATCTCCTGTTACTTTTAAAGTATATGGTTAGAACCTGCGCCAATTGTTTGAAACATGATTAACAACTCTGGTCCTCACCTCAAATCCCAGCGAATCAGTGACATGTACAATTAAAGCCAAAGAGAAGAATAAGCATTGGCCATCTGGCCTACAAGAAACTACTCTGTGAGGAACAGACACTCCATTAACGTGTGTGACCTCCATTGTTGTAATATGAAGCTAAATTTTATATTTAAGTGAGTAATAATAACTTACTGTAAAATAAAACAATGTAAAATATAACTTTGACAAAATGTAAAATTTTGTCTAAACTTACTTCAGTTAGACAATTTAATCGATCTTCTTTACAAAATTTAAGACGCACACACATAATAATAAAAATAAAAATAATTATAATAATTTATCCCTCACATGTTGAATTGTTCTTATAATTCCATGTAGAGTGCATTCACACTCAAAATCAATAGTCACTAAATAAATAATTCTTACATTATAATGGTCACTATTTTTCGCATACTTATTAACATATAATATTATAATAATTATAATAACGTATTATTATATACTATGTATCGCCTATTCCCTCTCCACGCTCTGACTTGTGTCTACGCAAGATATTTCAGAAACATAGTCAAGAGAAAGTGACCAACGGGCCAATAGAAGTTATCACTTAAAAAATATCGAATTCAAATATTTATTCATGACGTTTTGTATTAAATTAAGGGCTATTCTAAATTTTAATCATATCTCTAGGCATTTTAAAATTATTTATATAAACACGGTCTTAGATGTTTTTTTTTTTTTGTTTTTTAACTTCCCGCTACCAATAAAGGGAAGTTATTGATATCGGTCCGATTTTCGAAAGTCGAGTTTTCATTAAATCTCCACGTTTTGAGGTCCCAGGAAGCCATTCTGACTATTCCCGCCGAGGTGTCCGACCGTGTGTGTGTGGGGGTGTGCGTGTGTGTGAGTTTGTAAAATGGTAGAACGGAGGTCCTGGCATAAACCATTAACAGCAGAAGCGAGGTCTTGTGGAAAACCGAGGTCCCAAACCCAAGACCTCGGTTTTAGATAAGTGCAGTTTTGCATTGTACATTACCAAAATATCATTTTGGTAAGTTTTTTTCAAAATCTGAGCGAGACCTCGGTTTTCTTTACAGTACTGGTAGAGTGTTATGGAGTGTAAATTAGTTCGAAAAGTGTTCGCACAGAATGCGCTACATTGAACAAAGTTAAAGCTGTAAACGGATGTAGGCTATTTGCCGGATGCCGGACTATTCCTTCGATTCATTTTCAGAAGTTTTGTGGGTTTCGCAGTTCGCTGCATATTTATAACTTGACTGCTTCATTGCTCGTAATAAAGTCGAATAGATCCCATTTATATTTTATTAACTCAAGTTATATTTTAAACATAAAATTAAGTTTTACGCTATTGATAAATTAAGTTTAAATTTTTTGTAAAATATCTCAATCAGATGATTATTTTAAATGCATTTGTTCTTAAATCATTATTTTACATCATATCCGTTAAGAAATAATGATTTTCCGTGAAGAGATTATTAAGTAAATCTTAATTTTTACGTAGCGTACAATACATCGAAGACGATTGAAAAAAATTCCTTATTACCATACGTTTATATACATTTTTGTTGGCAACGTTTGGGCCCATTATGGAGTTTCCCAAACATTGAAAGTGGGTAATTTCAGCTTTTGTATGTTTTGTGAAACCGAATTACATCAAAAATTTCTGGTTCGTGACAGGCCTAACATTTTGAACAAATAAATAAATTAAATTTTCAATGTTAATATATTACTGAGATTCATACGCAACAGGAATGGAATGGTTTTAAATTGATCATACATTACTAAAATTTCACTTTAACGCAACAGGCATTATAAAAAAGTCGAACACTAGGTCGTTATTAACTCTTAAGAAGATAAGAAGATATACTGTTTGTGCATATTAGTAAAGTAACTGTTAGCAAATCATGTTCAACGGTTACAAGGTTGCCAGTAATACAATATTCAAATCAATCATTTTTTTAACGCTTATGATTAGTCTCATTTTTAGTAATTATTATCATAAACATTGTTCTCTTCCATTGTCTTCCGCGTTTGATAAATAAATTTGAATAATCTTCCTGTTAGTCTTGATTTCATAGATAATTTAAACAGACAATTAGTCAAATAAATTAGAACTACAAATGAATACTTGTGCTTTGCATTAGGTTTAGGTAAATTTGTTTTAAAATAGCACAAAATGTAAATAAAATAGGCTAAATTTAGGTACTATTGCATGTGTAAAATGTGTCAGTAGGCCTATATATTATTTTTATGTCAACCACGGGAATACGTAACAACAGAAATTTTTTTTTAACTTGGAAAATTGCAAGTTAAAACGTCTTACATCCATTGCAATGTATTGCTAACTTTTTCTATATTTTTGTTTGTAAGCTCCTTAATTGTGTTTCTACGAGAAGTGGCCGAACGTTTTGTTGCGGAGGGGGGGGGGAGGACAAAGAGGGATTTTACTCTCTACTGTAAAGGGCGGTTTACACGCTCAAGCCATTTGCGCAAACTGGCTTGTGCAAGCGAACTGAATAAAATATTTCCGTTCACACGCTTAGTTCGGTTTGTGCAATTGTGAAGTGAGGAACCCCAAAAATGTTTATCAGTTTTGTTCAAATTGTTATTAATCAATTTGTATTGTTCAAAATGGAAAATCTGGACGAAGAACTAATACCATTTCGATGAAGATGGTGTTGGTGGTAAAACGACACTCGCAGATTCTGGGCACAACTCGGGGTTTGTTTCATTGTCAGGACTCTGAAACAATATTAATGTGATTTAATATTAATAACAGTAGGCCTAATAGTCCTCGAGCCCAGGTCTTTAAAAAGTTTATGATTACCTAACTCTTGAGACGTCGTATATCTCTTATTTATGAAGAGTCGGACAACATGTTTATTTTCAACAGTTCTCGGTATACCGGGGCATTTTCCTTTGAGACCCCGGCAAACTCATTGATTTGATGCGGTAACAAAATGTATGACCTAAATGTAATCTTTCTTTTAATCGGAAGTTTTTTTTATATAGAAAGCGAAAGACATTTTGTCGGGCCAATATTATTTGTAATTTCTGCGCGTCCGACACCTCAAACATGGCAAAGTTATGACGTCATACAATTTAGCACCTAACCTTTGATTTTTCAGAATCGTTTACAAAATTTGTATTTATATAAGGAAGAGGTAACATTACCCGACAAAGTTTTCGGGAAGTACTAGTTGTCGGGGTAGGAAAATTGACCTACCATATAATTTTCATTTTGTATGTTTTGTAATAGTATTTAATCTTAGAACCGGCAATGTAACAACAATAGATTTTTGGCATTTGCAAACAATTAAAATATGACTGTTTGAAGAAGTATTTTTGTAAATTCGCCAAAAAATACTATAAACAGTAAACATAACGTATATATCATTTTGTTCGGAATAAACCAGAGAATAAAGAAAAAATTGTTGAGTGATTAAAATACAAACTTTTCATTGAGTAGGCCTATTTTGAATATAATTGGTCAGAAAAATAATTCATTATTTTGGTTTGTAATGAAATAAAAAATAAAAATAATAATAGAGTTTAGAGCTTTGAAAATACTTTTTTACACTAAATGTATTGATTATAAATAATTAAAAATTCGTATTGAGGTTTAACAAAATTATTTTATTAATTAGTTTTTTTTTACAAATTATTAAAATTGTTTTCCAAATATTGCATTTAATGGCTAAACAGTTAATTTTATTAAAAATTGCTAAAAAACAATTGTAGCTCTTTTTGTGACAAACATTTTTTATTTATAACTTTTTTTTATAGGATGAATAGTTTTTGAGTTATGGTTTTGACACCGTTTTCCAAGATGGTGGCCGTAGCACAGGTTTTTTTTTGCGAGGACTTTTAGTATGTTATTATAGTAGCTAAATACAACATACATACCAAATCCTTAGCTTATAAGAGTTTGTTTTTAGGTAATGGGGTGATTTTGGTTTAAAATGACTACACTATAAGGCAAAAAACTGAGGCAAAATGTTTTCAACAATAAGCGATTTTGAGCGCAGATATCTGGCAAACCATGCGAGATAGCCACAAAATGATTAGAATGAATCTTGTGGCATATTTGGTCAGCTTTAGTTTTGTACATTATGGTATTATCACTGGGAAGATAGTTTCGAGATAAAGCAAAAACCCGAAAAAAGAAACCTTGTACGTGCTTCCCGCCTGCACTCCGCTTACCTCCTAGGATAGGGGACTTTTAGTATGTTATTAATTATTACAAACAAAGTCACCAAATACAGTCAAACATTGTGTTTCTTCCATTTATCTCTACACCCCACTTTTGTAGCATTCATTGAATGGACCATGGTTTTATTTACTAACAATTTCTTATCTTTGTATTGGATGGTGCCAAGTGGGCGTTTAGTAGACTCTGAGACTAATGTTTTCAGTTTAGGATTTTTACCCCCAGCTTCTCTCCTCGCCACCACAAGGTCACTGACTGTACTCGGTCCTTTTTATTAAAATCACACTGTACACTCGGGAGTTTTCTTCAAGGTATAGAAGAGCCTTAACTTATATTTTTAGGAGTTTTCTTTTTCTCCAATTTACGTAATATTTGTTTCCTATAAAAATGTTTGTGTTTTTAGAGTTAGTTTGATGCGTAGTTTTAGACTCTATGGCTAAACAAAATTGATCCTTACATCTGTTCACAAATAAGTAAACAATAATTAACAATTATAGTTAAATTTAACCTATATTGTTTGGAATTTTCGTTATCTCCTAATTTATATATTTTTTTCCAGTCTTTCTGTGATATTTTTTGAGTTTTTAGAATTAGATTTGTGTGTAATTTAAGAATATAAGCAAAATGTATCATTACGTTTGGTCACACGTAAGTAAACAATGACCATATTTTACTTTACAAGTAGGAAATAAGACTACGATTGACAAAGAAATATTAATATCGAATCATTCGATATTGCTGATATCGATATTCTCGTTATATCGATACAAGAGCTTGATATCATATCGATATCGAATATCTAAAACTTCCCGATATCGCAACAACCCTAAGTAGCACGACTCTTCCGGCAGTGACAACGACCTGACCTTGACGGACCCCCCACCCCATCACTCGTTCAATCTGACAACGTAGCTCTGCTAATATGTTATAGTAGCCTTGCAACTGAACTCTCGCGGCCAAAAACTGACTCAATTAAACCGCACCCGTTCTCCTATTACAGTGAGGTCTGGTGAATTTCTATAGTCTGTGATAAGACCAACAATCCGGCAGAACAGTTCAATTCAATAGTTGCAAAATTTATTGGTGGAAAAGGGGTTAATCCAACCAAAAAATCTTTTTTAAAAAATAAGAAAAACCGACGCGTCAAGCTATGATTATCCCCACTCTTAAAAATTGTCCACACTTAAAAACAAAACTATAATTCCCACTCTTATAACTTTATAATACGGTAGGTCATTTCTTGAACAAAAAAAGAAGCTAAATAAACTAACGCGTAAAGCTATGATTTACTTTTAAATCAATAAAAATTATAATACGATGGATAATTTCTTGAACAAAGAAAATAAGTGTAATAAACTAATGTGTAAAGCTATAACTCACGTTTTGAATAATTATTAATCACATCAGAAATATTAGCTTTCTCATGAAAGTATTAAAATCAATAAAACGTTTAAAAATGAAGACTATTTTATGAAACTCTTTACACGAATTATTCACAACTCACTTCCACAAGCTACGTGTCCAATTAAAAAATAGTTGAAACGCTTGGCGGTCCTTTTTATTGAAAATCTTCAAAATATTATTCTGACAATGATCTTTACCTTATCTTTCAAACGTAATTATTCATAAACTCCGCGAAATTGCCATGGCAAATATTATTTATAACTGCATATGACCACCTATATGGAATAAAAAGGAAACGTAGATTATGAAGTGTTGCCGGCCGATATCGTCGAGTCCTTGGCGGTCGAACAGGCCTCTGTTCGCCAGACTGATATTATACCGACCGGGGACATTGTAGAGTGAAGCTCTGAGGATATTTAGGCGAGTTTCCCGTAAAAGGCATTTACGGGAAAATCGCAAGACGCTGACAGAAATTGGCCCTTTCAAGTGCCAAGAAGTTTGTTGTGGAATTTAGTTCGATTGTGCGATGTGATGTCGGCCATGTTGTGGACCGAGAAGTAGGTTCGGAATTTATACCTGCTGTTTCGATTTGAGGTTTGGCCCTTTTGAGGGCCAAAAATAATGATTGAAAATTATTTCGCTGTTTTTCGCCGGAGTGTATATACGAATGCCGGGGAATCTCACGAAGTATATTATTGGAAATATAAGTATCTCCGCTACGACAATTTTAATAAAAATCTGCAGTAAAGGCAGATTAAATTTTTTTTCGCGAGTTCTACTGTTTACGAAACTATTAGTAATATTGTATAACCTATAAAAAGTGCTAATTACATAACTGTAACCTTATAAAAATATTTCAAATAATGATTGAGTGTAGTAGTTTGTTATATAAGTTTAAGTAAGAATTGAATAGATTATTGGTTTTGTAAAACTAGATTGCTATATTTAAAAAAATAATAATAATTCAATATACACAGAAACGAATTCAATTATTTAAATGTGTTTTATTTTGAATACACAAATTTGAAACTTGAGTGCTCGAAGGATAGAGAGATGTGTTTCGCCTTTACTGAAGCGCTGGTTTAGTACCGGAACAGCCAAGAGGCTAGCGACGTTGCCGTTTTGAACTATGTGTGAGAGAAGAGTGGGGAGATGGACAGGCGCTATTACTACGGCGACAAAAAAGGACACTGAGCCTTGTGTTGCCTGCACTGCTTGGCAACGTTAGCTAGCTAACTTCCAGCTAACATATTAACGAAATTACCGAAACACATCTCCCTATCCTTCGAGCACTCTGTATTACTTTGTCCTCTGTGCTTAGAGTTTAGAGTATAAAAACGTTCATACAAACATTCAGTCCCCTTGCATGCCTATAGGATGGACAGCTGGACATTGAGCACAGAGTCCAAGGCAGCTAAAATACCATTTATAGTGTTTTTTGTATAAACTCTAGTACCGGTTCAACTGAACCAAAATGGATGAAATTGGTATCATTTTAAGCAAAATTTAAAGTGCTTTATTTATCTAATAGATATCTTTTTGATTTGATAAGTCAGTTTAGAGTTATTCAAGAAAAACTTAAAATAGCGAATTTGCTCATATTTTGAAGCGCAGCGCCGAGTGCATCGGGGAAAACTTAGGGTAGGGGCACCAATAAAGGAATTCCAGGATTAAAACTTTTGTCGAGAGTTAACTCTTTTAAATGAATTTTTCACGTCATTTGTCTGGACTGTTGTTTTTGTTACATTGGAATTTGTACAAAACATTCCACCTTATTTTTAATGGTTGGACAATGTAATTCTGACGGCTAAAAAAAATTACGTATAAAACAATGCCAACTACAATTGCAGTTGTTATTTCAACATATTTAACAAATACTAGATTATATGCAGGCTAATGGAAATTGATAACAAATAGTTGTAGCTCATGTATCCCTGAGGATAACGACTTTGTCGTTGAAATGCGTTTGATCAATCAACGTATATGTGTGAGAATTATTGTATTGTTATTATTTTTAAATACTTCCTTCTCACTCGTCAAGCTCAAAGTTTATTAACAAATGTCATAATGGGGCAGAATGTCTTATATTAGTAAATAAACACGAATTACACACTTTGATTTAATTAACTCACAATTCCTTCTTTGTTGATATTAGATGGTGCTATGGTGCTTAGAGTAGGGGAAAGGTTCTGGTTTACCCTCACCCCGCTTCTCTCCGGGCCAATACAACGTTACTAACTATAGGTCTACTAACTCCGACAAGTTTTATTTAAAGTAATTTCCTCGAGGTAAATAAGAGCTTTTAAAAATACAACTTTTTAATTGAAGAGTCTTGTTACCGTATGTATAACATACTAGGGGATACCCCTGGGTGCTCCGCACGCCAACCCCCCTTCCCCCCGTTGGAGCCCGTTGTGTAGTCAGCAAGGCTCAGGTCTACACTTTAATAATAACCTAACCGAAAAGTAAAAAATACTAATAATTGATTTAAGTTTGAAATAATGCTGTTAATGGAAATATTAGAGCAAACAGCTGATTACTGAATTAACAATAAACATATTTATTTTTATGATAATTAAACATGTGCTGTTATAATTAGCTGATCTGTGCTATTCAGTTGATCAGTAAAAACAATGATAATAAATAGAAAATATTTTAAATTCTATTTTTTAAATGTTAAATGAAGGAATAGTACAATTTTAAGGCAAATGGGCAAATATAGAGTTAATTATCTTTCATTTGACACAAACTGCATGTCAATAGGTCCAATAGAACTTCAGATATCACTCGGAATAGGCTTAAAATTGTATCCCATGTTAAATTGCTATAAGAGATTTTAATTTCCGTTTTAAGGAAATAAGGAAATAAAAAAGGAAAATAAGTCCGAAAGAAAATGTTGAAAACAATAAAAGCTATGGTACTTCAGCTCAAAAACCAGATATGGCACCAGAAGTGCAAAAAAAGAGTTTTTACAAGTCACTACAAGGTCGCTGGCTGGTTTCATTGCTATGGTGTTTTTCGTTTCCATTTGTAGTTTGCATGAAGAATGCTCAAAATGTACACTTAAGGTCACACATAGGCCGCAATTTATTTTTTTCGATTTTTTAATGCCACATTTGGTTTTGACTAAATGAACTTGTTTCCAACAAAAAAAAGGAAATAAATTTGTTTTTTGTTCATAGGCCTTACACCCTTAAATAAAAATTATACTTTACTTTTTTTTTGATAATTTATATTGAGGAGAACCTAAGTACTGTTTTGTCGTGGTTTAGAGCTAATCCTAAATATAATGACACAAGACTTCAAGACACGAGAGATAATTTCTTTAAACGGATGTTAGAGTCAGGGACATTTCCGCTTTTCTTTCTTCCCGTGAGAAAGGATGTATGCGTAGTGTTCCACTATTTTCCAGAAACACATTATCCAATATCCATACATAACCCTCAGCAAGACCTCGGTTGTCCGTTATTAAACATACGAGTGCGTTAAGACCTCGGTTTCATGTTACAAAC
>JAGFPH010015292.1:0-21539 GCA_018207615.1 Philaenus spumarius | reverse complement strand
ACAATTTTATATTACAACAACACGCTACTGTGAACAAAGTGTGGATCCTGGTCGTGCTCAGTGTTGTTGCACTCTGGGCTTGCGAGCGCCTGGTAGGTCTGTACGAGTAGGTAAAATGTTAACTGTAGCACTGCAATTAATAATAACGACCTTATTACAGACAATCACTATGCAGAGATGGGTTTTGTTCGTCGAGTTGAATTTTAACGAGTTGAGAATTAAAACGGTTCTGTATTGTTTATTTTTCCGGTTTATTTATTTCTCATTTCGATGTCGTTGCGGATTTTAATTATTAGTTAAAAGCGCGTCCATTAATTTCAAAAATGGGAAATGTAACTGCTTTAATATTGCTGTCGTTAAAATGTATGTCAACATTACTGTCTCTAATGTTTAAAAATGTGTTTAATTTTTGATAAAATATTTTAAATTCTCAGTTACACAAACAAGAGTAATGAAAAAAAATATTTTAAAGAATTTTTGATTCTGGAAATTAGTTTTATGATTCCTTTTCTTAAAAGGAAAACTGAACCCCTTATAGAACCACTCGTTGTCTGCCTGTATGTCTGTCAAAGTATAATTTCTCAGGAAAGGATAATTGCATTACAATGACATACGGCCACTTAGTTGGAACTGAGTTTTGGAGGGTCAAAGTTTGATGCTCCAAAAAATAAATATTTTATGCAACTATCGTGGGCCATTGTAAAACTTTTGTAGATTTTTGTGATTTGTAGTTTCCGGACGTTTCCAGAAAATGTTTTTAAATCCTCTCAGTCCTCTTTAAGGGTCTTCTATACCTTGCGTAAAACAGCAAAAATATGCACTTCGTACTAACGTGTTTCGGACGCCGTTTTTCAACCTAAAAAGTTGTGAAACATCTTAAATTGTTCTTAAAGGCTTTGTGCTTTTGTCTTATATCTCATAATTGAAAGATATCGACGGCAACTCCTTTTAATCAGCAGTTTAACTGAGTAAAAATGGATTATTTTTAATGAATTTTTTGGGAGTTTTAAGCAATAATTTCCCATATTTTAAGTTAACACGTAAAAAATATAAAGCCTTTCTTATAACTTAAAGTAGTTTCCCAGATTATTAATTTGTAAATAGAATCCGAAACATGTTACTACGAATGCATGTTTCAACGATTTTGCGGCTTTAGTCAGACCTTTTTATTAAAATAATACTGTACACTGGGAAGTTTTCTTCAAGGTAAAGAAGAGCCTTAACTCGCGCTCCTCCCAGATTTATTTTGTAAATTCAATGCTATTGTACACTATACAATTATCAGAATTTAAATTTAACTATCAAATTTGGTGAATTTGTTTGTTTTAAAATTGTATGCTTTTAAACAATGATTTTTTTTGCACTATTATAGTGTTGAATAATTAAACAGGTTGCTACGACATTTGAAATATTTTGACTTTTGGAATGGAAAAGTTACAGGGTGATTCACGTAGCTATGCAGATTTTGCTCATTCACACATAAAAAAAGACCTCTCTTTACATAAATTCCGGTCATTCACGCAAAATATGGCTCTGCTGCGCTATTATACAATAATCTGTCTTAATTTGCTTCTCCGCGAATTTTCCGGTTGGTGAGCGAAGCGAGCATAAGGTGGAGCCCTCTAGCATCTTATGAATTATTTCCGAAATGTATATTTTCACGTAAATCTGCTAAAGAAAATACTAATCTATGGAATTAGACAATATATTTTGTCCAAATTTTGTTTATTCCTTTTGTATGATTCATGTAACACTTTCCAAGAGCAAACATTGTTTTTTATTGTTTTCAAAATGGCGGTCATTTAAAAGGTCAAAGTATATTTTTTCGAAAACCGTTACTTTATCAAAAAACACAATGTTGTTCAATGGAGTGCAAAATGGTAAACCAAGTTACCTGATCCTAATTTGGTGTACAATTCTGGGAAATAAATTATAATAATACTATTAACATTGATCATAATACCAATAATAATTAATGCATTAATGATGGTCGTAATATTACGGTTTAGGCTATTTTCGTGTGTTGTAGACAATTACCAAGAATGTCTTTATTCAATAACTCAGTTGTCCTTTGTCGTAGAAAAAAAGAAAGCAGTAGTGGGACTAACGACAGAAGTGAAAACTGTCATGAATATAAATCGTTGGTTATGTTGGTTTAGTCCGAAATTTGATCATTGAGGTAAAAACAATTTTAACACAACTTACAAAATGAGGAAGCACAATGTTAATTTATTCGGTAGCGCGAGGTGACTAAACCCATACAGCTATTGAGTTTAAGCCTTTGAATTTACCACTGCCTATTTTATTTCGTTGGTTTTACGATCAGCTGTTACATTAATCTTCTGGTACGTGTGTAAACCAATGAAGAAGAAGAAATCTTCAACGAAATCAAAAAAGCAAAGTGCCTCACTAAGTGCGTATAGCGAGTTTGTATATTTTACCACGTCCAAAAAATGCTTGGTAAGCTCTTTGCGTACGTGGTATGAAATAATTCATGCTTTGTATTTTAAGGTCTAAGATAATTTACAGGCAGTTTTATAAAAACAACTTGAGATTGCTGCAGTTGGCAACGTTGGCAAGAGTACTTCGATTTTTCATTTAGGTTGAAATTATTCAATATAGTCCACTTTTATTTTGTTAACATTTCTATCCAGGCACGGATCCAAGTGGGCGGTCGTCCCTTTTACTTATTCTCATCACACTCCCTGCAAGTGTTGCCAGTGCAGAACGGTCTTTCTCGACTTTAAGAAGAGTTAAGACGTGGATACGTTCACGGATGGGAGAAGAGAGGCCTAGCGCTGATGAATATAAAGCCGGGTTTACACGATGCCAATTGAAGAGACAACTGTCAGGACCAGATGTCTTGGGCCGGTTGCGTGAATGTCTAAGGTCAGTCTAATTGAATGAGAACTTGTTCACACGGCGAAACTATTGCCACGGCAGTTGGTGACGAAAAATGGCGTATGTTGTGCCTCGTGATGAATTGAACGTAATGTTTGAGGATCTTTGTCGGGAATTTATCGCTGAGACTTGCGAAGTTCTAGAGGAAGAGTTAAATAAGCAAGTGCTGTCTCGAGAGCATTTCTGTTCTTATATAATTCATCTCTGTGATCACACAGGCACCTATGCTCCTTAATTAATTCCTAAAATTTTAAATTTTAATCATCAGTCTATTTAGGAGCCACAGTTTTCCAGTAAACAACAGAAAACTTTAAAATAAACAATTAAAACCACACACGTAGCAGTCTCGACTGACAAAGGCAAACTGGCCCAAAACGAGAGATCTACAGCCCTACAACGTTCACACGATGCCAATTGTCTAGACAACTGTCTTGATATAGAGGTGGGGACCTCACTGTGCCCAGTCAATTGTCCTCTGTCTACTCCTGGAGGCAATCAAATTTCAGGACAACTGGCAGGGCAGTTGGCACGCCAATTGGCCAGAGGTGTTTACACGTAGCCAATAATTGTATGCCAGTAAGTTGTCCTCTGACAATTGTCTTCTCAATTGACAAAGTGACAATAAGCTAAGAAATCAAAAAGGAGGTTAGATCAAGAATTTTATGTAATAGTTTTTAGTCATATTCAATTTGAAAGAACTCCTTTTCAATTTGTACGGTCGAATATTTTGTTTAATGGTTGTAACACAAAACAAACAAAATTATGTCATTTAATTTATGTAACCTAGTTTGATGTTCGTAAAAGATAATTAATCGGATTTTCGTTAAAACAACCTTCAAATATGGCAATACTGTCCACCAAAAATGTAATTTTATAAGTCTTGAAACCATGTAAAATGGCCAGTTTAAAGGTTGTAATTTTCAAAAATTTCCCGGATCCTCTTTCCTTCGGGGGTAGGAAATATTGGTATTCCATACCCCCAGACACCCGGTATTCCTCCCCCCAAAAATGTGTTCCTGGATCGGTGCCGGTTTCTATCATAAAACCTACTGCGACACAAAAAGTTGTTCAGCTCGATTGAATTATGCTCTTGCAACCGAGTCCGTACGTACAGTGAGTTTATTACGATCGCTGCCCTGTACGAAATTATAAATCAGTCGCACCAACTTGTGCACAATTTAGTTGGATCCGCCAAGTAACCGACTGACGGTAATGTCTCGCTAAACTAACTTTGGAAGTTTGCTACACGACGATAAAGCATACGACGCGGTAAAGTTTAGGCGATTACGGTCTCTATGTATGAACGCCTCATCATGTATTCAACAACGTAATAACGCACCGCGACCGCATTAATTAGGCTAATGTATTGCGAAGGGTACGTTCTGTAAAGTTCCAAACTACTCGAGAACAACCTTGGTATTAATGAATCGCATTTAGTGACGGGGGAATAACTATTTACATATCTTCGCAGAGTTAGTTTCTGACAAATCTCAGGGGGCCTGATGGAGTCTTAGCCCAAGTTGAGCGTTGAGAATTTTGGTGGAACATTTACAAGATTAACATTGTAAATTTGAAAGCGATGGAAAGTTTTACCTTGTTTGTGCAACAAACTAAACTATTAGTAAAAAAGCTTAGATGTTTGAAAACTGTATATATAAAAGAAGATGTCCTGATTGACTAATTCATAATCAACGTCCAGCCAAAACTATGATAGTTGGAGTCTTAATTTTCAAGACACCTTCATACCACAAAGAAGAAGTGTGCTAAGAAAGGATTTAGTGAGATATTGATTTTAAGGGTTGAAAATTCTGAAAATAAGTGGGTCATTTCCAGCCCTATAGCAGATAAAACAGCTGATTTGAATCAAAAGTTTTGCAACACAATTCTACGTGTGGCATGTACTAAACCAACACTCGCTTCTTAAATGTACTTACATTCTTTACCATAGCAAACAACTTAGCAAATTTATAATCAGTTAATTATTTTTCATAGCCAACATTTTAGGTTTGGTTAACAAAATAAAAGGCTAACCGTATAATTCAAACATCTCTTGTTACACATTATGGAATAAAACAGCTTTGTTGGATAATAAGCTTAGTACAACTTTAGGTTAGGCCTAAACTGAACTAACACACATTTCTTGAAAGCATTTACATTTATTACCATAGTAACCAACTTGGCAAATTTAGAATCAAGTAATTATTCTTCACAACCCACAGTTTTTTTTTAGATTAGGTACGAAAAAGACTTGCTATATTATAATTCAAACACCTATATCACTATTAAAATTATGCCAGACTTTAATTTTTATTAGGTCTATTTTACCAATTTGAAATATTACTTTACCGTATCACATTTTTGTCATATTTTATTATTTGAAAAGTGCCTCAATCCTAATTACCGTAAAACTATCATAGCATACAATAATCTGCGAAGCGAAGGGGTGGGGGCCCTCTAGTATCCTATAATTATGTATTGTTCAAACATATTGGTTATCTAAACACATAGGTTGAATTATCAACTTTAGGTTCTGATACTTTACATTTTTTAACTAAGTCCTTCCCTCTATTAACTTTTGTTAAAACAAAAATATAGCCAAAATCTTGTCGGTTTGTTATACAGGTCATCTGAAGTCACAATGATAGTTATGAAATTATGGCCCTATAGCCCTACCTAAAATTGAAAATCTTGTGACATGTCAAATTAAAGGGAATCAAAATAAAACATTATTGGCTTTCAAGAAATATTTTTGTATGACCCTAACCCCAAATGGAGGCGTTTTAAAATAAAGTTCCTCCCCCAACTTAACGTTTAAGTAGATTCAAACTGCTTTTAGGCGGTTATTTAAGGGTTTTTTTATAGTAGTTTTGAGATTTCGCTCCTCTCTCAAAATTGAAACAAATTTGGAGTACTCAAATTATCCAGCTATATTTTATTTGGTACTTTGATTACTATTTTGTTATGATATACTTGAAATTGCTCTTGTCAAAAATGGTCGCAGGAAGCGGAGAGGTTGACATATTACTGGTACTCACACATTAGAGGCCTAAGAGTCACATTCAGGAACAAGACGTCTCTTACCAAGAGACTGCTCTTACTGCCCATACGGTATGTTGTGTCAAGTCTGAGTATTGATATAACGTGAAGAAAAGCCACGTTCTTTTCGAGGTGGCCTTGCTTTTACTGAACACGACGGTTCTAGATTGGGAGTTAAATGTCTCTGGAGACAGAATATGGAGAGATTCAGCTTTGTTCATGACAGAATTATAGAGCCCTGGTGAAATCAACCAGTTTAAATGAGAATTGCTTTGATATTCATGTTTACCTAGTCATCCAGGTTGGGGATTGTATTGTTAAGGGTCGGCTCTAGTGAAACAGAAAGCAACCTGCGGCACCCTATAGCGGGGGTAGGTTACGCGGACATTGCTTATCCTAAATCCATTTAAAACCCGCAATTATTCAAATAGAGTTTTTTTTTTAAATACCAAACTCTTGGGGACAAAATTCTTCATCCGAATGGCTTGTTAATTTTTCGCTATAATTAATAGTTACATCGTAAAAAATATTTAAAATCACCCTATAGCGGTGGTAGGTTACACGGACATTGCTCAGCCTAAATCCATTTAAAACCCGCAATTGTTCAAATAGCTTTTTAAAAAAAAATACCAAAATCTTGGGGACGAAATTTTTCAGGCGAATGGCTTGGCAGTTTTTCGCTATAATTAATAATGACAACGTAAAAAAATATTAAAAATCAATGTTTTAAATTGTTAATAAATATTAAACAAAATATTTTTCTTAATTTTTAAAAAGCCATTTGCATGCATATTGACCATAGCTTTAAAATGACATATCGTTTATAATTTTCCGATCAAAAATAAAGGAAAAATTTGGATTTTAATTTAACATTGGTCTTATGGAGTGTCAGCCAACATGGCCGACAGCTAGAGCCGACCCTTATCTCACGAAATGTTAATCGTATTGTTATCAACTGTACATGGAATGAGGCTGTCTGTTGCTGAAAGGAATGTTTGGAGAAGAATCATGAACGATTTCGGTGTTCAAGAAAAAGAAGGTAAACATTCGGTAAATTTAACTTGTTTGCCATATTTTGTAGATATGTTTTATACCAGTATACTATGTTAAGTGAAATACAAGCATGCTGCAAGCGAAGTTGAAATCAACCACACAAAGTAAGTTGGCCAACCTAACCACTGCAGTTACGTCCAGCTATATATTCAGATATGCCATGGCCAAAGTGTGGTTTGGATTGGGACGTTAATTACCTGGGCACGATGCAAGTAGCATTACAACTGTATTGCTCCTCTGAGTAAGTAAATAGTGAAAAAGAAAATCACCAAGATTTTAGGAACACCATCGAAGCAGAGATTAATACAGTTTTCCTTTTCCACTTAGATGTGAAACGTTTGTGAAATATTCTATGTTTCCATTTTCCTCGGTTTTATTTTTTAATTCTGTCGCTGTGTGCATCGCTTTTGTAATCCCAAATCGTACATCCAGTCTGGATTTCGGCTAATTTGAATAGTTTCAATAAGTATCAATGCAAATAATTCGACGCAGCTGAACCGCTGACGTGAGTTGAGCGAATTTCTAAAATTAAGTTTATATTATGTTAAATAATTATGTTTTGGGGTTTCAACCAACTGTTTTTGAAATTGGTCTTCAATGGAAGGAGTTGAATAGCTGCCTGCGTGTACGCAATATATCAGTATAATTTGATTGCACCTCACTCTCCAGCCTCGGCACCTCAACCGTGCGGCCTCGGATGATGGACCCAAAGTGGATTTGAACAGGGCACTTTTATGATATTTTACATTTTGATCGATTTTGGGGGAACCTGACGGGCTGAAAGGTCGTGTAATAAACAAAATGTACAAAAACATCTCCTATATTTATTTATTTGCTAAAATGTACGATTTTGAGTAATTTTGTTTAAAACTCTTCAGACCTTTGTAACTAATTATAACGTTAAAGCGATATATGTAATTTCTATGTTTATTCTACTTCTGTGTCACTATTGGCATCTCAGAAATGATTTATTTTCAGCAAATTTCATATGGGGGACTTCAACTTTAAAATTTGGCTGCCATTTTTGAAAAGCAGGATTTAATATAATCGCATATTTTACTTAAAATAGATCATTGTTGGGTTAAGTTTCATTCTAAGTTTGAATTCAATCGGTCAAACATTTCTCTCGATATGAATTATTTTGTAAAAACAAAAACAAAATGGCGGATATCTGGAAAAAGAAACTTTTCTTTACTTATGTTCATATGAACAATTTTTCTTTTTTTAGATACCCTATCGTCTCTTGAAGTTGAGCCAACATCTCGCGAAACCCTCTGTATATATTTTTAGTGACACTGCAAAACGTGTTCTGGAGAGCATGATCGTTGCTCATTGACCACTCCCGGCTTTAGGTCTTACCACAAGAGTCACTGCGATCGCTCATATTTCCTGCGGAACTTCTCTGATAACCGCTCAATCGTTTGCTGGTTTCCCGTGTAAAAACAAAATAAACGGTATCAGGAACTGGCGCATAGTTTCTCACAAACATATTTAAATTATTAAACCGATTCACTGTGACTTCATAATTGTAGGAGGGGTAGGAGAGGTGATATTAAAGTAGGAGATTAACTAATAAATATTATTATTAGCTAAAGAGAAAACTATTCGATCGATTTCGAACAAATTGGCACCAAACACGTCAATTAGGCCTGTATAGATATGCACGATACAAGGTTTTGAAAATAAAAAAAAAACCCAAAAATCAGTTATTATTATTATTATTAGCTAAACTAGAAATTTTAGAAAGATGCGGTTTTTCGCATATGGTAGGATACATTTAAGACTGCAAATAAGCCTAATTTTATCAAAATCATTAGAGCCGTTTTTTATAAAAAAAATAATAACTGATTTTTTGGGTTTTTTTGCTAAAAAGGAGGTTGTTTTTCAAAAAATTTCAAAACCGTTTTTCGTGCATCTATACAGGCCTACTTGACATGTCTGGTGCAAATTTGTGTGAAATCCATAGAATAGTTTTCGCTCTAGCTTTGTTTCACCATACAGACATACAGACATACATACAGACAGACATTTTGTTAAAAAAAACTTTTTTTGGACTCAGAGGATCCCAAAACGGATATTTCCACAAAAATCTCAACATCCTTTTACTTTCTCACTATACTATAGTATAGAGAAAGTATAGTGATCGCAAAAAAAATCGATGTTGAGATTTTTGTGAAAATATCCGTTTTGGGACCCCCTGAGTCCAAAAAAGTGTTTTTTACAAAATGTCTGTCTGTGTGTCTGTATGTCTGTATGTATACAAAGCTAGAGAGAAAACTATTCGATCGATTTCAACCAAACTTGCACCAAACATGTCAAGTAGGTTTGTATAGATGCACGAAAAAGGGTTTTAAAATTTTTTGAAAAACAACCCCTTTTTTGGCCAAAAAACCCCCAAAAAATCAGTTATTATTTTTTTATAAAAAAACGGCTCTAACGATTTTGATAACATTTGGCTTATTTGTAGCCTTTAATGTGTCCTACTATGTGCAAGAAACCGCATCTTTCTAAAAATTCTCGTTTAGCTAATAATAATAATAATAACTGATTTTTGGGGGTTTTTTGGTCATAAAGGGAATTGTTTTTCAAAAATTTTCAAAACCTTTTTACAGTTATCTATAAAGACCTAATTGAGTGTTTGGTGCAAATTTGTTCGAAATCGATCGAATAGTTTTCTCTCTAGATAATAATAATAATATTTATTAGGTAATCTAAAACTTTAATAAAAAATCACCTCTCCTACCCCACCCTACAAGTCACAGTGAATCTGTTTAATAATTTAAATATGTTTGTGAGAAAGTATGTGCCAGTTCCTGGTACCGTTTATTTTTTTTGCGATCACTAGGCCTATACTTTTTCTATACTATAGTATAGTGAGAATGTAAAATGTGCAGTCAGCTTGTGATCAATTGATCGATCAGACGTTTTATTGTGATTAAAAAAGCGACCTGGTAAAATGCAATAAATTCTCCTATTTATAAATAATCGATATATTTTCTAAAATGACGGTTTACGTTTATCCGACTATCATGTTGCTAACAAACGAGTTTAACATTTGTAGTTTTACAATTTTTAAGTTTATACAAAGTCAGAGCACAAAGGTACACATACATGTATTTACCCAATTGATTGCATATTTCAAGGAGTGTCTGACCAATGCTGAACGAGTACAACACTTCGTTAAACTTGTGCGACAATTCGTTCCAGTTATTAACACTTGGAATCAAAGTACCGATAAGTCAACGTGATGTGGACAATGCGAAAGCATTGTTTAAAGTAATAACATCTGGCTCTGGCCGGGACAATCTTCCTGGTCGGCTTCACCGCTAGATGAAGAAACGCCAATTTGAGAAAAGCTTTTGTTTTATCACGTACACATGCGACGTCTGGACATGATGCATAAACTTTCAAATATTCCATTGTTTCACCGTTTGCGAATTGATCGAAATGTTTTGCTTCGTATTATAAAATCAAAGTAGCCTATAACTCAAAATTGTTCAGATTTTGATGAAATTTACTTTAAATACCCTAATTAGAATTTAACTGACCAACTATGGTCTGTGTTATTATATTAGGCAAAGGTACTCTGGTAAATTGGTGAGACCGTAGTCTCGGGTTTTAAGAACAATGACTGCTTGCCTGAAACTGGAAAATTACTTTATTGAACGTTTATTGACTAAATTTGGAATAAATTTTGTGTGAAAACGAGATGGTGAATCTATTGAATACGCTGGGGTTGGCTACGGAAGTGTATGGTGTTAAGAATTGAGCTTAGGTTTTTGGATACTTATGGTGGTTCGTAAACCAGACATAAGGGACGTTTTCTTCTGTCCTGCGGAGGTGCAGGATCAGTGATGATTTGTTGGATGTGTGTGTATCGATACCCTTCGGCTCTGTGTTTAACTCTATTAGTTAATTTTATTATGAAGTCCTCGAGTGTGGGGATTTTGTGCCCTTGAGAGATGGTGACGTTCGATACGTACCATGGGAAGTTGATGATCCAACGGAGAGTTTTGTTCTGGAAGAAGTCCAACTTTTTCTTCCAAGAAACAGATAGTAGAGAGTACCAAGCTGGAGCTGCGTAGTAAGTACTGGTCTGATGTATGTTTTGTACATGGACAATCTGATACGAAGTGGTAGAGGGCTCTTGGCGTTTATGACTGGAAGGAGTCTGCCACGGACAGATTTAGCCCTTGACAGAGTTTGCTTGACGTGTTGGGACATGTTTAATTTAGAGTCAAGCGTGATTCCAAGGTATCTGACTTGACGGGTCCTTGCTATGTGTGATTTGTTAAGAGTTAATTGGACTTTAGGAAATCTACGTAGTGGGGAAAATTGGATGGCTTGCTATTAAAAAGATGTAAATTATACAAACTAGCAGTTATGTTAGTAGAGGGAATAAGCTGGTTTTACCCCAGCTGGATCCAGCTGGATCCAAGGGTCACCCCCAACCCCAAAATTTGCCCCAAAAAATCCACCCTCCACCCCCAAAATACCTCCTACAACCCCCTTTTTCCGCCCCCGGCCCAAAAATTCCACCCACCGACTCCCACCTACCACCCCCTTGTTCCCGCCCAGACCAGAAAATTCCCCTCACCACACCGGGATACCCCTTCAAAACCCTCCTACCACCCCCTTTTTCCAGCCCCAGGTCCAAAATTTCATCCCTCCACCCCTAAAATTCCACCCACCACCCATTTATTCCCTGATCACTCCCTAAAAATTCCACCCACCACCCAATTATTCCCGGGTCACCCCTCACCCCAAAAATTCATCAAAACCTCCCCAAAAACTTTGACTAAACATAAATCCCACCCCCACCTTTTTTAAACCCAGTTAAAATCAACTCTCTCTTTTAATACAGCTGGATCCATGACTAAAAATAAATTCAAACCCCCACCTTTTTTAAAACTTTACCCAAGGTTACCCTCTCCCCTAAAATAAATTCAAAACCCCCACCTTTTTTAAAACTTTACCCAAGGTTACCCTCTCCCCTATAAACCTAAGGATAAAAACAACTCTCTCTTTTAACGCAGGTGGATCCATGACTCAAAATAAATCCCACCCCCATATAAACCTAAAGTTGAAAACAACTATCTTTTATTTTTGAAATCCTAATACAAGGTTTCACCATCATCTATAAACCTAAAGCTTTCCGATATGTACTTTTAACATACAAGCACGACCCCAAAGTGTTTAACATTGTATACATACATTTTTATACTCATCTTCTATTGTGTTTATAAAAAGTCACATCTCTAAAAAAAAAAATCAGTAGTCAAAATGGACTCTAGATGGATTCATCAATTTGCAGCAATAATTTCAGGTCCTAGTGGATGTGGGAAATCGCAATTTGTCATGAATTTTATAAAACATATAAAATCAATGTGTAATGTTGACTTTGAAAATATTTACTGGCACTATTCAGAATGGCAACCGTCGTATAATATTCCAAATGTAATATTCAAAGAAGGTATTCCAAATATGAACGACTTTAGTGGCATTTCACCGAACTTAATCATAATAGACGATTTAATGCGAGAGTCAGACGGTCGGGTTGTGGATCTTTTTACTAAAGGATGTCACCATAAAAATATAAGTGTTTTTTTTATAACTCAAAATCTATTTCATCAAAGTAAGGGACAACGTGATATATCACTTAACGCTCATTACATTGTATGCTTTAAAAACCCTAGAGATAAAGCTCAAATTCGACATTTAGCCCAACAAATGTATCCAGAAAATCCAAAATTCATTCAAGAAGCATTTAATGATGCAACCTCTGAACCACACGGATACCTGGTAATGGATATGAAACAAGCAACTCCTGATGAAATAAGGTTTAGAACCACAATATTTCCATCTGATAAATATAATTATGTATATGTACCAAAAAATAAATAAACACATTTTAAAACAAAATACTTCATTATTATATACCTCAACATTAATTTATTTTCCTGTAGGGGGTCTAATATAGGTGTTAGTATAAAAAAAATATATATAAAGTAATTTAAGTCATAAAAAAGGTTAGTAACTCAACATGAATCGAAGGGCTAAAAAGTATTCCAATATGGTTAGGGCTCTTTCATTATTGACTCCTAAAGAAAGGAAAGAGATAATAAAAGTAGCCGACAACGGATTAATCCAAACAGTCTGTGAGTGTGCATTAAACGTGTTAAATGGTAACGTCCCAGTTAGTAAAAAACAAAAGTGTAATTTGTCCCGACATAAACAGATATTAAGAAATCTTGTTAAAAGAGGTGGGTCGTGGAAAAAGAAAAAGCAAATCTTAATTCAAAAAGGTGGAAGTGCTTTGCTACCAATATTACTAAGTACGATATTGCAAAGTGTTGTACACAACATAGTTAGTTAAAAAAATGGAGAATGTTAAAAAAATGATTTTAATACCTCAAGAAAGTCTACACAAGTTCCAAAAAAATCAACATATTACTTCTACATTTAGTGATTTAGATAAGGATATGTTAAAGTTGTTGAATGAAAAACATCTTGACGACAGAGAAAAGTGGTTACAATATCAACAAATATTACAAAGATATTTACATTTCACCAATCAAGAGCGATCACCACTTCAAATATCAATAGTTGAAACAGATAGTGGTACTAATAAAATAGAGAGGGAGGTTTTGAATCAAACTATACCACTACGATTTGGAGTTAAACATGAAGAAATTTTGGAATCAATACCTCGAACTTATCAACAAGATGCAGCAAATTTGTTAAAAAGGATTGAAAGAGGGAACCTAATTTCATGGGACTCATTTGGTGTTGTTAAAATAGAAGGCATACCAATTACCTCATCAAATATTATTGATCTTATTAATGATTCGATTAGACATAGGAAAACATCAAACCCAAATGGCTGGCAACAATTTCTAGATGCACTAAAGAAAATGAATGTCCCCAGAAGTTTTATAACAAATCCTAGACGTCGTGATTACATAGATTCGTCTAAAGATGATGTTTTAAACCACTTAGAAAGTACCAAAGATGATATAAAACATACGCATAAGAAACTACTGGATCCATTGTTCAGTTATCCGAAGACCGGAACACACAATTTAATAAACGCAAACGGCTCCACTCTAATTAACCAACAGCAAATAGAACCATCTACATCTACAACTGAGAGTTCGCCCTCTACACCACTACGCAGACCACAAA
Source organism: Philaenus spumarius (assembly GCA_018207615.1). NCBI lineage: Eukaryota > Metazoa > Arthropoda > Insecta > Hemiptera > Aphrophoridae > Philaenus > Philaenus spumarius. The sequence continues at coordinate 7,364 of JAGFPH010015292.1, read as the reverse complement.
GACTACCAATTACACCTGAAACCCCGCATAAGAAAAAGTGGAGTACTTTTAAATTATAATATGGAGAATATACTTAGTAAAATTTATTACGATTCACTGAATCCTACTGGTTACACGGGAGCCAAACCGCTTGTAAAAGCTATGAAAAATAAATATAAAGAAAAAGAAGTTAAAGAATGGCTGCAATCCCAAGACACATATACACTACATAAACAAAAACGCAAACATTTCCAAAGAAATCAATATACTGTGTATGATATAGACGAATTGTGGCAAGCTGACTTGAACGATATGCGGGGACTCAGGAAATTTAACGATAACAACAATTACATTCTTACAGTAATAGATGTGTTTAGTAAATATGCATTTTCCGAACCTTTAAAAAATAAGACTGGAAGTGTTGTGATAAGTGCGTTTGAAAAAATAATCAATAATAGTGGACGAAGACCAAAAAATCTTCAAACAGATAAAGGTACTGAGTTTACATCGAAAGAAGTTAGAAAGTTTTTTAAAAAGGAAAACATTAATTACTTTACAACAAAAAATCCTGATGTTAAAGCAGCAGTTGTGGAAAGGTTTAATCGTACTTTAAAAACTAGAATGTGGAGATATTTAACACATAAAAATACTTATAGATATATTGATGTTCTCAATAACCTAATGAGTGCTTACAATAATTCATACCATAGAAGTATAAAAATGAAACCAATTGATGTAAATAAATCAAATAAATTCAATGTTTTGAATAGTTTGTACAATAAATCCATTAACCCACGTAAACCAATATATTCAATGGGTGATAATGTTAGGATTACAAAAGTTAAAGGATATTTTGGTAAAGGTTATGAGTCGAGTTGGAGTGAAGAAATATTTAAAATACGGAATGTATTACAGTTTCCAATTCCACTCTACGACCTTGAAGATTTGAACGGGGTTGAAGTAGATGGACACTTTTATGAACATGAATTACAAAAAGTAATTATATCTAAACATCGAACTTTCAAAATAAATAAAATACTCAACTCTAAAGGAAAAGGTGTTAGTAAGAAAGTACTTGTGAGTTGGTTAGGATATCCTTCAAGTTTTAACTCTTGGATAAAAGCTTCTGAAGTTAAATTGAAAAAATGAACGATCAATTCTATTTAACTCTTCCCAGTAATAGTTCTATGTCATACTTTCCGGCTAATACTATTACAAAATTTAAAACACAACTACCTCGTAATATAAAACTTGTTGGTGAATGGGAAGTTGCTTTGGCTGAAGTTCAATATCCAAATTCATTTCTCACCGTCGTTGAAGACAAAAATTACATATATATTTATAACAGTGAACCTTTAATCGGGCTACTACCATTAAAACTTACTCCAGGAAACTATACCAATGAAAAGAATATTATTGAAGCTTTAAACAATGATATACAAATTGGTAGATATATACAATTTGATTTCGATGAACATTCACAACTTGTATCACTAAAAGCTTTATCAGATGAGGTGACACAAATAGAATTTTCACCAACTTTAGCCATGCAGTTAGGTTTTGATCCCATGGAGACAGATTTAATTAATAACAACATAGCATCATACCCTGCTAATGTAGGACTCGGCCTACCAAGTCAAATGTATATTTACTGTGATATAATAGAATCACAATATGTTGGAGATGTTATGAGTCAACTTCTGAGAGTTGTGAATATAGACTCGTCTAAATATAGATATGCATCGCATTCGATGGTTGAATTTTCTAAACTCCATTATGTACCAATCTTGAGAACCGATTTTGATAGTTTGGAAATTGATTTAAGGGATACATTTGGCACTCCATTACCATTCAAGTTTGGGACGTTAAGTGTGAAACTTCATTTTAAACGACGTAATCACAATGAATCAAATGAACTTATATGATCCTTATCTAGCTTATTACAGACATCAAGTTGGTGGTGGAGTACTTAGTGTATATAAAGGTACCCCATATCAGAGAGGTCATGGGATAGGAAGTTTTCTTGGGGGTCTTATGCGGACTATAATACCATTAATAAAGGATGGTAGTAAAACTATTGGTCGTGAAGCTTTAAAATCTGGAATAAATATTTTAGGAGACATAGTACAAACAGGAGATCCTAAATATGCACTTAAAAATAGAATGAAAGAATTTACAGGAACGTTAAAACATAAAGCTGACAAGAAAATTGATTCAGTAATGTCCGGATCTGGATATAAAAAGAAGAAGATGAAAGTAACAACTCAGTCTCTTACAAAACTCCTTAGGAAAAGGGTCAAGAAAAATAAAGTGAAAAAGGACATCTTTTCCTAATAGCATGGCATTTCTACACCAACAATCTTGTGAGTGTACAAAATCGGAACTAGATTTATTTACAATACCTGCAACACAGACGAGTATAGAAAGTGGACAATGGATACAATATAAGCCAATATCTGCATTATCCGATGATTCACCAATTGAGTTTGTTATCCCCGGTCAAGGAGACGAATATATTGATTTATCACATACTATGATAAATTTTAAAGTAAAAATCTTAAAATCTGATGGTTCAAGTTTAACAGAATCAGATAAGGTTGGACCTGTAAATAATTTTCTACATGCATTGATTGGACAGTTGGACATATATTTGAATCAGAAACTAGTTTCTCCACCGAATAATACTTACCCTTATAGATCGTATATTGAAACGTTACTAAACTATGGGTCTACTGCTAAAGAATCCCACTTAACATCTGCATTATGGTATTCAGACAAACCGGGATACTTGGACGATATCAACGATGGGAACAGCGGACTTGTAAAACGACGTACATTTACAACTTTAAGTAAACCTGTGGATCTAATAGGACATCTTCATAGTGACATATTTAACCAAGAAAAGTTTCTTCTAAATGGAGTCGAACTACGTCTTCGTCTGATACGAACAAGGGATGCTTTCAGTCTTATGTCATCAGAATCTGTATATAAAATAAACTTAATGGAGGCAAATCTGTTTGTTAGAAAAATGAAAATTAATCCTTCTGTCCTTATCGCACATACTAAAACACTTGAAATAAGTTCTGCAAAATATCCTATCACAAGGGTGGAAGTAAAAGCACTCACTATCCCTACAGGTGTGCAAGGAAAGGCGTTAGATAACATTTTTCTTGGTCAACTACCAAAACGTGTAATTATTGGTTTAGTTAGTAATAAAGCATTCAATGGAGATTTTAAAGCCAACCCATACAACTTTAATCATTACAAAACCAATTTCTTTTCGCTTTATATTAATGGGCTTCAAATTCCTTCAAAACCAATTCAACCCGACTATGAAACCAACAGTTTATATGTACGTGCTTACCACACATTGTTTTCTGGGACAGGAATTCATTTTATGAATGATGGAAATGCTATACCAAGAGATGATTACCCAAAAGGATATTGTTTGATGGCTTTTGATTTAACACCCGACCTCTCAGCAAATTTAATGACACATTGGAATCTTATACGACATGGAAGTTTACGAGTTGAAATCAGATTCGAATCGGCATTGACTGAAACTGTAAACTGTATCGTATATGGCGAATTTGATAATTTTTTAGAAATTGATAAACATCGAAATATTATATCAGATTTTGGTGGATAAAACAGATAGTAAAGTGTAAAATAATCTAGTTTAGAGAATTAATCCAAATCACTAAGTTGTGTTAAACAATGAATAGTCTAGAGATACAAAACTGTTTGTCCCTACTGCCTATTTCTAATACTGGAGTCTATGCATCAGATCAATTACCACTTCTAGCTAGACCATGTTCTGCATTCGTTGTAAACACTGACCCCCATTTTAGACCCGGCTCACATTGGATTGCGATTTTTATAAGTTCTACTGGAAGATTGGAATATTTCGATAGTTATGGAATTGCACCGAGAATTCGTTCGCACCTACAATTTGTTCTAAACAATTCAACATCGTTTGTGTACAACGATCAGAAGTTACAAAGTGTTTATTCAACTGTGTGTGGTAAATATTGTGTACTTTTTTTATATTTTCGTGCAAATGGATATACAATGAGAGACTTTATTTCATTATTTAATGAAAATGAATTGTGTAATGATATATTCATATCTGATTTGTTTAATTGCATATACATGTAGTGAGTTTGTATTATATATAAATAAATTATGTGAAAGAGAAAAAAAAATATGAGTCATAATTTTATGAAAAAAACCTTATAATTTCCATTATATTTATATATCTTGATTTTGTAATAATAAGTCCCATCACCAATTTTCAAGGGCTTTGGACCTTCATTGTATCAAAAATGGTTTCAACAAATTTATATATTTAGGTTTTATCTTAAATAAATAAATTTACTTAGTGAAACAAAAATATATATATTTTTTTAATAGTTATAAACGAACAGTTAAAATAAGTTTTGAATTTAAACAAGGCTGGTTTAAACCTATTATTACTCTCAAGATATTACAAATATATATATTGTACAATGACTGTAAGACGTTAATAGTAGGTGCATACATAAAGTTATCACAAATATTATGTATTCTTGTACAAGTCTACTTCGAATACAATTATTAGTATTATAAGAATTGTATTCAAGAAAAGTACTTACCATCAACATACTATTTATTTAATTATTCACATCAAACATTTTGTGGATGACTTTTTTTTTTATCTACCATCAAATATTGACTTGCAGATTTTTAGGTCTGCCGTCGATCAACATTTGTTGGGCATACCAGTGATGGAATAGTTTTTTGTAAACATTTAGACATCATTATGATATATCCATTGATGTTATTTTATTCACATCAAACATTTTGTGGATGACTTTTTTTTCTACCATCAAATATTGATTTACAGATTTTTAGGCCTGTCGTCGATCAACATTTGTTGGGCATGCCAATGATGGATTTTTTTTTTTTAAACATTTGGACTTCATTATGATTTATCCATTGATGTTATTTTATATGTGAGGCTGAACATGAATACCAAATATTTGTGATCACAAAGTGTGTCTTATAAAAAGTACTTTAATTTGATTACGGTTTGCGTTCCAAAGTTGACACAGATACTTTTCTCTCTTATTGTTTTACTCAATGGTATTTCCAGTATTAACTACTATGAATTAAACCTCTTTACACTCATTCAAAAAGCAATCAAATGAAGTTGTTATAAATATTCTATCAGAAAAAATTAAAAACGTGATGTGAAATGTTTTCCAAATGTCAGTGTGATTAAACAATTAACTAAACAACATTTTTCTATTTTGTGAATATGAATTTAACCTAAATATTTAGTTGTCTAAGAGAGAAATGTCCATGTGCAAGAGTATCTATATTATTGGCTAATATATGTCTTTTAGTATCCTGAGCTGATAGTGACAATTTGTTTGTTTCAATAGTATATACATTGTGCTGAAAACTACGTATACTATTATTTTGAGTGTACAACTCTTTATTATTAAAAAGGCAATCATAGTAGTGTTTAAAAGTTATTTTTTTGTCAACAACACTTCTATTAATACCTTTGGCTTTTTTTGTGATCTTCCCAGCAACGTTTACTGCATACAATTTACTGCGAAGACCGACAAACTCTTCAATAACACTACCTGATGCTTCATCCTTGAACTTTCCTAACACCTTTTTATTAGAATTTGAGAACAAGGGGTGATTTGTCGGATAGTTGCTAGTGTCAAAATATGATATGTTTAGTTTCATATCTTCATACAAGTCTTCAGTTTGTATTTCATATATGAAGCTGTCAGTGTCTGTATACTGTAGTTTTAATCTATCTGGACCATACATAGGGAGCATTACATCATAATGGAATGTGTACATATGTACTTTACTAGTATCTAGTATACACTGTCCTAAATAGATCGGTTTGTTCAGAATCATTTTGGTTTTTTCTAAGTGAATTCCCACCAGGTTTTCGCTGTAAATAGTTCGATCTATAAAATTGCTTTTAGCTACTAATTTTTCCACTTTTGCTGCTGAAGAAACAAGTCGAATATCTATACGATTACGTACATTTTCCATAGATTTACCAAATGTAGCATTAACCATCAATTTATAGAAATCTTTTTCAAAATCTGTGGTCGCTATTGTCCTCAAACTGGTGTTTAGATCAACATATTTCTTAAGCCATGCCGACTGTGTAAATTTTATTACTCTATAGACCTTTTTTAGCACAAGTCCGTGTTGAATAGCCTGTTTTAATGTTCTATAGTGAACGATGTATTTGTCTTTATCATATAAAGTAGTCATTAATCTCTTGTTAGCCCCCTCTCCTCTTTGTTCACAACAGAAAGGGAAATCGTTGTGCAAGTTGTGTAAGGATTCGGGGTAAGTTAGATCTACTTGTAAGACGTATCCTTCGTCGGCTGTATCGGATATAGACATTACGTCTAGTTCACTAATCTCAGATTCGTTCAAGAATTTGAAGCCATGTGTTGGTAGATATTGCACCATACAAGTTCCGTACAAATTGTTAGAATCAACATAAGTTATGTATTTTGATGGTTTTTTACTGTCGAAACGAGTGGGGCAGTCTTTATTATTAGCACAGGAGTAGCGTCTACAACATTGACTAATTCCACCACGAATCCCTTGTTCAAACATGAGATGCATGTCAAAATCAGTCAAAAGTTCTAGTTTTACATCTGTTACTTTTAACATAGAGTCCCAAGCGTAACCAGGTAATGTGTAATAGTACGCAGGATCAAGATTGTATGTTTTTAAAGATACGCATCTAAAGTGTTCGAAAACATCGGTTAGGATTAGTACGTCGGCCAAAAGATAGAGGTCTGAGTATTCACCTAAAGTTTTTACTCCAAATGTCTCCCATAGTTTTTGAGCGTGTAAATAATCCTCACAAGTAATGTCGGAATTACTTAAGCGACTGTAAAAAGTTTCTATAGGTGGTAGTTGTGTGTCTTCTAATTTTTCATTGTTTGTGATATATTCATAGGGGAATACACCTTTCCTAATCATTAAATTAAATTTCTCCTGTTCATTAAATTTTTCTCTAGTATTTATGAAATTTTGAGGACCAAGATTTTCTGCCAAAGTAGCCAGACTACTAGGTAAGAAACGGAATGTGTCTAGAAACCTAATTTGCATTGTTTGTCTTTTACCGTGTTCTACTCTGACAGTCTTTGAAAATGATATGTATTTTTCCTCAGAATTTGGTATGACTTGAATTTCTTCACTGTCGTATCCTAACTCTCTCACAATAAAATGACTATCGTATCCACTCAAATTATGCATAAACACTGGAACAAATCTTTGATCTTGGAAGTTTATGTTGCAAGAGTTATGTGCCGGGCCTCTATATTTCCCTGTGGCATGATCGTGATCGC
>JAGFPH010015290.1:0-13529 GCA_018207615.1 Philaenus spumarius | reverse complement strand
ATCATATGGGCGCCCATGCCCAGATAGTGTACAAAATACAAAACTACAAGGTCAGAAAATTTATTTTCATTTTCAGTCCTCAAGTAAACATGTTAGTGCTTTCGAGCATGGTTGAAAATAAAGACCAGTTTTCCGTGTATCTTTTTGTGGAGAGTGGAGAAGTTTTATAAATATGTTCCACGTTTTCTGTTGAACCGTTCCTGCCAAGGCCGTAGGCCTAAGACGAGCGGAGCTCTCGGATGACGATACATTCTCTAAAAAAAAAAACACACAGCGGAATCCGTGACCTTGCCAGCCACGCCTGGTGGAAGCGGTCACGTGTTCTAAGAAAATATATAAAACTGTGCGAACATTCGGATTCCTTGAAGTATTCCCTGACCAAGTGCCAACAGGAAGTTGGACCACTCCTTTAGAACAGCTGATTCACATATATTACCGCGACAGCATTGCTGTATACTGAATCATACGATACGACCTGTTCATCGATTCATTGCTTGTACCTCTATCAGTCAGTACCTTTGCTTCTGATTTTGAATTTCAAATGCGCGATGGTTCGTAACAGAGTGCCTCTTCCAGGTCACGTCAAGCCCTTCCTAACTAAAAACTATCGGAAGACATGATTTGAAAACCAAAACTTAATTGTAGGTAGCGATTTAAGGGAAATGTATCAAGAACTTGAGCCTTTATTTCTAACGTATACTTTAGGCTAGAATATTCTACTTTTTTTAAACCCTTCATCTGGTAAACAACATCACAACTGTTCTTGACATTCTAACGAAAAATGTTGTATTCTCTGTACTTTTCTGAACAAGAAAATAGGCCTATATAATTCGACCACGCAGTTAAACCGCTGACTTGAGTTGAGCGAATTTCCAAAATTCAAGTTTTACGGTTACAACGAACAATTTGGGAAATTGGTCTATAAATCCATAAAACATATAAATTTACTTTTGGAAATTCGCCCAACTCACGTCAGCAGTTCAACTGCGTGGTCAAATTATTTGTAATTTCACTTAATTCGTATTCATTTACTTCCTATCGCGTGATTTAGATGTTTTTTTAATGTTTTTATCTAGATAACCATAACACTTGTGTTTTTGTGTCACCATTCTTTATGTTCAATCATTTACTAATCACAGAATAATTTATTTTTAATTTCGCATACACGTTAAGCTGAATTCGTATTTATTTCCTACCTTTAGATTGTTATACTTTTTGAGGTTAGGCCTACGGTTAACACTTTTACGATCTAACAACTGTTTTTTTATACCACCATTAATGTTTAACTGCTGTTATTTAAACTTATGTGATATGTGATACAAAAATAAAAGACAATATTTTAAAACCAAAACATATAATTATAGGAGGATTCGTGGAAACTGTGCTAAATGCTTAATGTGTTATCATGTTAAATTGCTATTTGAATTTTGAGTGAAGGACCCCTTGTGCTAATGTGCTAAAGTGTTATTTGCTAAAGTAAGGTTATCCTTAACTTTAGGCTATTTTTTTTATTATTCTTGCATTTCTGTTGCCGCAGGTCAGCTGAGGGTCGAATAGTAAATTTGCGCCGAAACTGTAGGCCTAATACCGTACCCTACGCACTTTATAATTAATTTGTGAATTATATTTTAGATAAAATTAGGCCTCATTTTCTGCATGTTTTGGAAACATATTTTGTGTTTTCGTGATCTAGGCTAAATGGCTAAAGTTTAGAATACGCCTTCTTACCATATTCTTTAGTTTTTATCAGAGATTTTTTCCCTACTTAATAAATAATGCATATATTACGTTTTTGTATATTTATAACAAGATTAAAGCCTCATTTTGGTTATTTTTTGCAAACATATCTGTGCAAACAAAATCAAATACACAGAAATGTTCTCTGTACTTTTCTGAACACGAAAATGTACGTCAAACTTCGTCGGATTCTCGGAAATTAAAGATATGAGAAGATGTTTATTTTCCTTGCTCCAACGTTTCCCCAATTTCTTCCGAATTATTTTCACGGATTCGAAATTATTATTATTTTCCATCGCAAAGAAACAGGTAAAACACAATTATAACAAACAACCTGTTGTTGATTCAAGCTGAAAACCTCAAATTACCTTCCCCAAGAGTTTTACGACGTTTACACTGGTTTAGCAGACCCCAGACCGTGCTAAAGTCGAGTGTGCTATCGACTCTAAAATAGCATACTTCTGTCAAACGAGTTTCTCGATTTTAACACACTTAACACGTTTAACATACTTAGCACAGGTTGCATGAATCCCCCTATATAAAAATTGTCTGGACTATCGCGAGTATTGACAAAGACATCTTTTATTTGGCAAATAGTTTTCACCAGTTCTCTTCCAGAACTCCTAAACGAAAATACGATCTCAACCACTTTCTGGCACCAGTCCTGGAACAAAGACATTTTAATCGCTTCTGGCCGCAAAAGTTAAACTAATTGACCCAATTACATTAAGTTTTGCCCTTTAAAATCTTCAGGCTTATCCTTATCGCTAAAGACTTTGTTAATTCAAGACTTGTCTTGCAATCGCCCAGCGTATTTGTGAATTATGATTCATTGTGGTTTTTAATCAAAAGTCGACCTTTGTTGTTTTTTCATCCATCCGGTCATGCTACGAACAAATGCTCTCGCACATTATGTAACTGTGATTTAATGACCAGGAAGTAAACTGATTTGGGCATTTAAAAACGCGAATTTCGTTCATTTGTTCACGATTTGGTGAATCGATAAGACGATAGTTTTAACAGATAATACAAATAAGTAATGGTGTTAGTTTTATAGTTGTTATTGTAGTACGAATCATTTCAATACAATTTAAAATTTAAGAAATAGAAAGCATTTAAGCTCCCATTTATCCAACAACGAATTCTTTCCCTCTAAAAGTGTACATTTTTGGGGTTTTTTAAGGGATTTAAATAGTCAATTCTGTCACCCCATTCCATAACCTGGAAATGTGTTGAGACCTAGAACTACTCCTCCCTATTCTCTTTAGTATATACTACCCTGCGTGCTCCGCACTCCAACCCCCGTTGGGACCACCTATACACATAATCATGTTATCTTTTCTTTATAACAAAGGTGTAGGATTAATAATAACCCCAAAAAAAACTATTTCGTATTTTTTTATAACAGCAGTTATAATAAAGGTTAAAAAACCTGTCAAAGCTCAGGCCTACACTTTAATAAAAACCTAACCTAAAAGTTGTAAATACAAATAATTGCTTCCAAGTTTGAAATCAGCTGTTAATGGCAAACAGCTGTTTTATCTGTTATTTTATTCAATTGGTTGCTATGGTAATAACATGTAAATGCATGTGTCGGTTTATCAGTCTAGGCCTAACGTAAGATTGTTTCGACTAAATTTACAAATATTGAAATAAAAAATGTTTTTATCAAAATGAATTATAGCTACTATGTTACTATGTAGCTACTAGCCTATGTTACTCAGGGATAGTGCAGCTTTTTATTAGTAAAACTATTTTTTCAATCGGTTCAGTAGTTCCAGAGATTACCTCCTTACATACAAACAAACAAAAAATGTTACCTCTTTATAATATTAGTATAGAATAGAACCTGTCATTCACGCAAAACTCACCCTACTGCGCATGCGTCAGTATCTAGGTCACCGTTACCCCCGCCACCTTACTCGATTCAAGTGCTTTTCCAAGTCATATATTCCCTTTTTGTTTCAAAAAAGTTCCGTTTGTTTTCCACTTGTTTCACGTAGTATTTATAGTTCGGCAGCAGTTGAACCCCTGTTTTTCGCGTATGTGTGCTGTAGGCCTACGCGTACAATATCTTAATCTTGAACTAGATCGACACTACTCGACTTATGGTTTCAATAGTTTGGGAATAATGCAACCAGTTCATCAAATGAACGAGATAAAAGCGTATAGTTAAAACAACTTGTTACCGAATTTCCATAGGAAATATGAGCTATTGCAGTGGCCCTTATGGTAAGACCCAAGGTCGGGTGTCGCAAATGAGCCTCGATCATGGTCCCCAGAACACGTTTTGGGGTGTCATTAAAAATCATATATTTATGTGTATATTTGTTCGCATTCTAGCGACCCCATTTTAAGTCCGATTTCGTCCAAATTTGGTACACGTGTTGGTTGTCTAAGTCGCTCGGACGAGTTCGTTAGCCAACAAAATCCAACTACCGGAAGCACATTTTTTGACCGAAAGTAACAACTTTTTTAGATTTTTCCTACGAAAACGAATTAAAAATTTTTTTTTCTAAAATATAGGATGTTATTCTGCACATTTTGGTTTCTTACGCGACCTTATAGCTCGCTTGGTTCCCCCAAAATCAAATCGTAAAATACCATAAAAGTACCCGGTTGAAAGCCATGTGGTGGATTTCACCGTGGGGTTGGCGTGCGAAGCACGTAATGCTTTGTGTGTTGAATATACTACCAATATTCAGAATGGCGTGCGAAGCACGCAATGAATTGTGTATTGAAAATACTCCCAATACGCGGAATGACGTGCGAAGCACGCAATGCATTGTGTATTGAAGATACTCCCAATACGGGGTTGGCGTGTGAAGCACGCAATACTCTGTGTATTGAAGATACTCCCAGTATGCGGAATGGCGTGCGAAGCATTTTGCAGCTATTCAGCACCGTCGTGAATAGATCTATTTCCCAAATTGTTGGTAGAAACCTTAAAACATAGGCCTATAAACTTAATTTTTGAAATTTGCTCAACTCACGTCAGCGGTTCAGCTGCGTGGTCGAATTATTTTCATCTTCTCTGAGCATTCCGTATGGATTACGGAAAGCCCCATCATCATACCTTGAACAGGTTATAGTCTTCTTTTTACTTTCTCCACCCTATACGTAGTATAATGGAGAAAGTATAGTTTTCGTAAAAATGTTCGAATTTGAATTTTCAGTTGAATTATCTGTTTTGGTGCTCCCAGAACCCCCAAAAATTGTTTAGTGCAATTATCTGCGTTGGTGCTCCCTGAACCCAAAAATATGTTTAGTGGAATTTTTTGTTTTGGTGCTCCCTGAACCCAAAACAGTGTTTTTAGAGTGGTGTCTGTCTGTCAGTCTGTCTGTATGTATACACGACCAGAGAGGATACTATTGGTCCGATTTTCATGAAATTTGGTATGTAGGTACTAAACCCTAATATCTCCAGGAATCATTTTTTGGAATTTTTAATTTTTAAGGGTAATCTACCCCTAAAAACCCATAAAAAACGACAAAAATGCTAATTTCTCAAAAACGGCTCTAACGATTTTGATCAAATTTTCAGTATTTGTAGTGCTTAAGATGCCAAACAAAATGACACCACCCGCTTTTATCAAAACTTCGGCGTTTTATAATTATGGGGAAATGTTTAAAAATAAACAAGTTTGCGTTGTCAATCTAGCATCGCGGCGGTGGCCGCACGGGGTAGCACCACGGTAGCGAGCAAGGCCAGTAATTCAAAGGTCGCGCGATCGAATCCCGCCTGGGACAATAATTTTTTTATACGATTGACGTAGGTAGAATATTATTTTTTTGTTTTGTTCTAATACATTTTCGTTTGCGAACATAATGTTACCAACCGTGTCCCTTTTCCCAACTGCCCTCTGAAGTCGATCGGCAACACTCAGTGGTGTTCAACTTTGTCTACCGGTGCGATAAAACTGTCGTACGATATTTCACCGCTCGACACAGTCCGACAGTTATTGCAGGCAAAACCCAGTCTTTTGATATTGAATGTTTGGCGTGTTGTGGCAAAGACGTTGCTTGTAATTTTCGTGAAACGGAAGGCAGAACGGAACCGTTGGAGCGTGAGTCAAAATCGTTTTCGTTTGTAGAATATTACTAGCGAATTTCCATAGGAAAAATGAGCTGTTGCAGTGGCCCTTATGCTGAGACCCAAGGTCGGGGTAATAAATGAGCACCGATCATGGTCCACAGAACAAATTTCGGGGTGCCAATCAAATGTATCGGGTAATTTTCAAGATAACAAGCTGAGACTCAGCATAAATGTTTAAAATATATATGTTAACTCCTATGTCAAGTTTCAATTCGATATATTAAAATTCGGCCAATTTATAATGAGCCAACGCTTCATATATGAATAAGATGTCCCCTTTTAGTGATTTCCCCTGCTGCAAAATACATACCTGCATTATCGAATTTTTTCCAGACAAACCATTGCTCGGACGAAATAAATACATACGACCTTTTTTGTTGAAAAATACCTCCCCTACACGTTGGTATTTTTTATTTTCCTCTATCTTCATCCCAGCTCGAAATATTAAGGATAATCGGAAAAAAATGATAATCGATTTTTTTTCGACTTTGGGAAATCGATAGACTGGTAAACTTTTTTTTATGTTAATCTACATACTTTAATGTACTTATAAAAAAAAAATCAGCCGTATTGCAAATTACTGGTAGTTGTAACCTATACCGACTGGGCTATAGTTCGAACACTAAAATATAAATTTAATTTTGGAAATTCGCTAAACTTACGGCAGCGGTTCAGAATTATTCATTTTTTTTTTAAAGTTCAAAGGACGCAATAGTATTTTCGGTTAGCGGGAACCTGGCTCAAAATCAACAATTGTTAATATATTAGACGCGGTAAAGCTGAATAAACACTGCCAGGCGCCAACATTCTGATGTGTCATACTCCACTGCCAATGTGATATAATTGATCTTGCAACAGAGACGTTCGCTGCCTGTTTCTGCAACAGTTAAATACAGTAGGCTTACCCACCGTGGAGAATAATAGGTGAAAAGATGGTTGCCATTGCCCCCTCCCCCTTGACGTTTGTATAAACTATAAACGGATGCGTTATTTATTTGAATGTGTTGTATTTTTCACTAACAATTTACTAGCGTAAAGAATTTAATCCACGTTTTTTTCAACGAAGGGTAAAGTAGGGGAAATTTCAATATACGCCACCACAAGGCCATAGCTAGGGGGGGGGTCAACCCCCCCAAAATACCGAAATTTAGGAAATTTAGTAGTAAAAATTAATAAATACTAGGTTTAAAAAGTGCAAATCTATATATATATACATATATATAAGCGAAATACCACTCACTCACTCACTGACTCACTCATCACAATTTCTCAAAAACTACCGAACGGATTGAAATGAAATTTGGTATGTAGCTTCCTCTAGGGCCATAAGTGTTCACTAAAAAAGGGGTTTAAAAACTGGAAATTTTAGGGAGGGGGGTTTGGGGGGAAAAAAGTTATTAAAAACGATTTCTCCAAAACTACCGAACGGATTGGAATGAAATTTATTATGTAGCTTCCTCTAGGGCCATAAGTGTTCACTAAAAAAGGGTTTTAAAAAATTTTAAATTTTAGTTTGGGGGGTAAAAATTACTAAATCACGATTTCTTCAAAATTACCGAACAATGAAATTTGGATGAATGAATGAAATTTGGTATGCAGCTTCCTCTAGGGCCATAGGCGCTCGCTAAGAAAGGGTTTCAAAAAATTCGAAATTTTAGGGGGGTTTGGGGGGGTCAAAGTTATTAAATCACGATTTCTTCAAAACTACCGAACGGATTGGAATGAAATTTGGTATGTAGCTTCCTCTAGGTGCTCCCTAAGAAAGGGTATGAAAAATTTCGAAATTTTAGGAAGGGTTTGGGGTGATCAAAGTTACTAAAATCATAATTTCAGATCTTTTATTATTATGACAATAGTGTTTTTATTATTTAAGATATATATATATATAAAAGCCAAATACCACTTACTGACTGGACACTTAAAAAGAATACAATTACGTTTAAAAGACTGAAAATACCAACCACCACGGGCAACGCCGTACGGGTCCGCTAGTTAAATTATAAAATAGACAACACAACAGAGGATCCAGCAACATATTTTACATCATTGGGCATTGCACGCATACTGACATTTCGATTTACTTGGTTAAACTACAACGTACAATGCACACTGATGCAGTAGGTTACAGCCTTACTCTCTTGTGAGCTTGATCTTATCTAAAATAAGAAAACTATGAAGGTTCAACACAATTACTTTACTCTAACAAAACACGCAATGCATTGGGTTTGAAAATACTCCCAATACCCGCTGGCGTGCGAAGCACGCAATGTATAGCGTATTGAAAATACTCCCAATACAGGTGTTGGCGTGCGAAGCACGCAATATATAGCGTATTGGAAATATCCCGAACATGGGGATTGGCGTGCGAAGCACGCAATTCTCTGTTTATTGAAAATACTCCCAATATGGGGTTGGCGTGCAATGCACTGTGCGTCGGCCGTTTCTCATAGTGTTCAGTGTCAAGCTCACATGTGCGTCCTTAGCATGAACGTGGTTGCGCTACCACATAGAAATTAATTTAATTTTAATATAATTAGAATGATCTTAACCTTCTGGACAACCCAAGTAAAAATGTTGAAAACTTTTTTTTTTAATTTTAACTGTCCCCGGGATGTCTTTATATTTGTTTCTTCTTACAGTGAACATAACCTCAATAATTCAACAAAATCAGATTCATAATATGTTTAGAAAACAATATAAAGTTAGCTAAACTATGCCAAATATTGATAGTTTTTTTAAATAAAAAGCTACACACTATTTATTACTCCTTTTGTTACTCCTATCCTGAGTAACATAGGAGTAACATTCATATTGATAAAAACGTATTTCATTTCAATATTCTTAAATTTAGCCAGAACAAATTCACAGGATCAAGTTTTTGGGTGTTAAACCCAAAGCGTCTGACAGCTGTAATACCAATAAATAAGCAACATTATGAAAAACTAAAAAACTACAATTAAGAAATGAAACTTATATCACTCAAAACGTACTGTGCAAAGATGTGCACAAAAACATATATTATGTGTGTATGTTGCCGTTGAGGCAGGTGAAATAAACTAAACATAATTTCAGGTTAGGCCTAGACTGATGAATCAACACATATATTTCTTGAATGTATTTACATTCATTACCATAGCAACCAATTGAATAAAATACAGACAAAAACAGTTGATTCGGATGGCCAGCTTAGACTTAGGCCTAATATTTTAAGTTAGGCCTAGACTGAACTAACACATGTTTCAACTTTCAACACACACAAACCAATAACAAATTGTGTTATGGAATTTAGGCCTATGTATTGATAATATACGGTAATTGATAGTGAGTAACCAATATTAACAGCTGATTTCAAAATATGAAACAATTATTTGTATTTCTATCTTTTTGGGTAGGTTTTTGATTAAGTATAGACCTGAGCCTTACTGGTTCTTTTAACCTTTATTATAACTGCTGTTATAAAATATACGAAATAATTTGATTTGTACATTTAACATCATTTTACCATCTTAGTTTTGAGGTTGTTATTAATCCTACACCTTTATTATAAATAAAACATAACATATGTTTTCAGAAGGTTCCATCGGGGGTTGGCGTGCGGAGCACGCAGGGATCTCCTCTAGTATTTAAACTAAAATCGACTTTAATAAACGTGCGATTCGATTACTTTAACCACGGCCTTTACAATTAACAGGAAACCGATAATCCGGTATTGTTTTAAACACAAGACAAAATAATCGTACATTCGTCATTGTGGTAGTGGTAGCCCTGATGAGGAAGTGGAGAAGAAGAACAAGGCCACACAGGGCGCCTCCCTCCCTTCCCTTCTAAATTATGAATGAACCCTTCCCCTCCTTTTCACTAGGCCTACTTATCACAACGCCTAGGCAGCCAACATTACCAACTACCAACATGGTGGGAGGGGAAGAGGTATTCAAGACCCTTTCCTGTATTTATTAAAAGTTATGTAATTATTCGCAATGTGTAGTAATAAAACCTTTCGACGTTTTGAAAGGGTGCCGTTGTTAAGATTGGAATTAAAAGTTTTTATTGGGTTAGCTTTTGGTAATGTCTGTAAAATCATTTTAAAACGGTAGAATTTTATACAGGTTCTAAAGGAACTTGTGGTCTGGGAAATCAATTTTATAAAAAATAAAAAAAATTCTCAAATCAAAGTTTATCATAAGGGTAATATTGCACTACACATGCCTAAGATTTTATTTAAATTGCAATTTTTATGTTTTTTCCTTAAAATTGTTTGTTGTGTAGGTCTACATTAAAAAGTATAGAAATGTAAATTTTACAAAAAATGTAAAGTACAAATTTTTACACTAGTAGTTCTGTGAACAGTAGACCTCGCTCGTTGAAATAACAAATGTGGTTTTGAGCTTAGGTTAAAAATAATGCGCCAGTAAGGAAGTAAGCAGAAGGTTTAGCCAGTGAAACATTATTTTGCAATTCCCGCGATTCCGGGGTTTCTAGCTCTCGTTTTTTTTTTTCTGGAGCTTTAACTGCTACAGATTTTCTTTTAGGAGGCATTGCGTTTTATTTAGGTTAACAATGCGTAAGGTAACTAAAAATATCGCGTTACTGAGGGAAAACATAGAAATAAATATTTACACACTTACATAACTAAAACTTAACAATGTATTTACAGTGCCATATCATATTTCAATATTAGAAATAATGAAAACAAACGATGTTAAAGAGTCGTGATAGTGATCTCAACCCATGTACCAACGGTAATTTTTTGTATGTGCTTTATCGCCGCGAGGTTTCATTTGTTTCATCTCATTTTGTAATTCAAGTAAAGCTAAGTCAAATACTTCTATGAAATAATAATTTACAAGTATACAGTTCAATTCTTTGATTTATTCTCTACACTTTCTTATAATAATATATCATTTTTGGACAAAGGATATACTCATAAATTACTACTCAAAACAGGCCTAGTTTTGTTAGCAGTCTTGTAGTAGGAACATAAAAACTGGTGTTTTCACTATAAGAAATTTGAAATTGATAAATATTTTAATACCTACAGTTCCTAATTACAATAATATTTTGTACAATTAATATTTTGTACCTAATTACAAAACTTTTTGCATTCGTGCAAAAATTACAAAAAATATTTACTACTTTTTATGAAGACTTAAAGTTGAACTTTTTCCTTTCGTTACTGAACATGCTTGTTTCTTGAGCTAATAAAACTTTGTTAATTTTACTTCAATCATTTTTTTACTGGCATATATGAATTTTGTGAACCTTTATCTACAAAAAAGCTACGGTACACTTTTGAATCGGTTTAGAATAAACGTATAAAAACATGGCTGAAATACAAAAACGATTTTTAACAAATTTGAAGTTTACGGTCATTTTGTGAGCTTACCGTTAGAGATACGGAAAAAAATCAAGAATACAATTTTGTTGAAAATCAAATTTGCTACTTGCAAAATGTTATTAGTTTTTAAACTCGACTTACGGTTAAGCCAAAAACTGGCTTTGGAAAAACGGTCCGGCCGCCATTTTTATTTTATTTAAGGGGTTAAAAATGAAAAATGGAAAAACCCGTATATATACATGGCTCGGCCTAGAAATAAGGAACATTCATGCGAAAAATCATCAAAATCGGTCAAGGCGTTTGGCCGTAATCGTGAGACAGACAGACAGACACACAGACGAAATGCCGAACGATCGAGCTAAAACGGAGACCTGGCTTCCCTCGGTCAACTATTTTAAGAGAAATCTAACGATATATCGTTTTTAATAATTCAGGTGCAGAAGGAGCATATCAATAATTTGGGTCTATATAGTAATAAAAAGCCCTGCATTCGACCGCTAAATTAGAGTTATCTTCGTTATTTATAACTCAATTATTAAAATCCGTATATCGTTGGATTTGTCTTAAAAAAGTCTAAAAATTTGGTGCCTTTAAAGTTTTTGTAAAGTGTATAGTTTTATTACAATATTTAACATTGGAAATTTTAAACTGCCGCCATTTTGAAACGGATTGTCGCAGCAAAACCAATTTTTAAAGTAAAATGCGCCCTATTTCAATGAATATTCACACGCGGTTTCATGATTATATCGTAAACCGTTTCTGAGATATTAAGGTATTTGTAAAAATCCCATACAGACGGTTAGACAGAAAACAGAGCGAGATAGCACACATGTCATACTGTATTTGCTTGTTTTTAACTGACAAATAACTCCTTACAGTTTCGGACAGTCTAAACTGGACACTGGACAGCCTATATATGTAGGCGTAGGCCTAGTTACGAGACAACAAAAGTTGGTTCCTTTTGTGTTTTGTAAACCCTTTTGAAGTTATACTTCTTTGCGCCCGTTGTAATCGGGATGGGGTGTCGTTCGAGAAACCGCGTCACGCGTTAGGAGTAAAATCCGGAAAGTGCCGTTTTATACATTTTCTCTACAAGAGATACCTCAATTCAAGAGTCTCGGTGGGTGAGTGGTTAACGCACTCGACTTCCACGCTAGAATCCCTGGTTCGATCCCCGGCTGGGAAATTATTTTTACCAAAAATTATAGGAAAGTATACGGATGGCCAAAGAAGTATAACTTCCATCGTCTGGTCCGACGCAGACCCAATTTTTTTAATAACAAACATTTTTAGTTTTTGCAGGTTTCTTAATTGTTTGTTTAAGGTTTAAATAAAAACAGCATTAATAGCCCTATACAAGGTGGCCCGTTCTCTAGGTAAGAAGTATTTTGTAAAAAAAAACAAAATGGCGGATATCTGAAAAACGAAGCGTTTTCGGGTTTGTGTTTATATGAACTTTTTTTCTTATTTCGACCCATAGAACCGTTCTCAGAAGTTTGGCACTTTACTTATGGGACACCCTTATGTAGAACTTATTTTATGTGTGTCAACATAGATTTTTAAGAAGCGTAGGCCTACTACAGGCTAGACCATGGCAAAATTATTGAATTACCGTACAAATACGATAATTATCGTACACCTGGCAACACCGGTTCGGCCCGTGCTCGTTTGCTGCGTTTTAATGAAGTCAGGTAGCGGCTGTACAGTTTCCGGCCAAACAATTAAAACTTTCCGGTAGTGGTTGAGCCCAAGGAGCTCAACTGAGTGCGCATGTCTGATGACATACATTAAACCGAGAAATACTGTGCAGAAAATGTAGGCGTTGGATTTAACACTGCGCTAGAATCGCACGAACTCTTGGTCAGCACGTTCTCTGCTAAGGACGCACATGTGAGCTCGACACTGAACACTATGAGAAGCGGCCGACGCACAGTGCATTGCACGCCAACCAACGTTTTGGGGGAGTATTTCCAATAAACAATGCATTGCGTGCTTCGCACGCCAACCCCCGTATTGGGAGAATTTTCAATATACAAAGCATTGCGTGCTTCGCACGCCAACCCCCGTATTGGGAGAATTTTCAATACACCATGCATTGCGTGCTTCGCACGCCAACCCCCGTGTTGGGAGAATTTTCAATACACCATGTATTGCGTGCTTCGCACGCCAACCTCCGTGTTGGGAGAATTTTCAATACACCATGCATTGCGTGCTTCGCACGCCAACCCCCGTGTTGGGAGAATTTTCAATGCACCATGCATTGCGTGCTTCGCACGCCAACCGGGGTATTGGGAAAATTTTCAATAAACAATGCATTGCGTGCTTCGCACGCCAACCCCCGTATTGGGAGAATTTTCAATA